>ML824242.1:19541-32954 GCA_009831015.1 Picea engelmannii | reverse complement strand
AAAGAATATAACACATACCCAACAAAAGAGAAAGGAGGCCAATATATAGGAAACATTACAAAACATTGGCATGGCTTTGACCCATTTTTTGAAATATTCCATCACCATGATTATGTAGTGACACTCATTAATTGATGGTGGATGATACTCCATAAATTTGACTCCCCACTTGGTAAAGGGCCTAGTGTGGATGACTAGATGAAGGGGGTAAGGAGGGGCTTCAGTCTCACAAGAGAAGATTTTTCTTGCTTCATAGTGTTTAATGATAGCGAGACTATCATGAAAAAGTGAAGGCCAATAATATCTCCCCCTAGGGATTTTTTTCATAGTAGACACTCCAGGAAAATGACCACCACTTGTGCCACTATGAAAATGATTCAAATCCATATCAACCTCTTCAATGGTCAAGCATAGACCCATAACATAATCGACTCCCAAACAATGTAGGGTATCGGTGATGATCAAGTAATGGGGAGTTTGCTAGAGGATCTTGCAATGATCATCACATGAGAGGTGAGGTCCAAAAGTTTGAATTATGGAGGTAAGTTAATATGTCTTCATACCCAATAATCACTAGTGGAAATGAGGAAGAAATGATCATCTCTACGAGAATCGTTAAAGCGTGGTTCCACAAAATTTTGAAAGTAACTCTAAAATAAATGTTGCTAAAGGAATATCTTTCTTGGACTTGATTACAGAACTCTCAGTCAAATTCTTGCAAAGTCAAAATCCAATGTGTGAATTTTTTGTGAAGTAAGCATCAAATTAACATGTATTACAGAGGGTTGGAGTCTCTCATAACTTTGGTAGCCATAAGTAGAATGTAGTGTCAAATCCTCTGACCTGCATAGACAACAATGAGGGCTAACTTCTCATCTTGGGTGTATGATATCTCAAGTCCATAAATTTTTCTACAAACATAATAGTTGATACATTAAATTCTATCATCGACTTCTTGAGCTAAGACACCACCAATGGAAAATTATGAGGCAAAGACATATAGAATGGAGTCATTGTCAAAATCCAGAGGATGTAATAAATGAGTCAATGTAAGAGAAACTCTCAACATCTCAAAAGATTTATTGGATTTTTCATCTTTAACAAATTTATCACTCTTATGCAGAATATGCAAGAAACCATGAACCTTAGTCACTTAGTTCAAAATAAACCAGCATAAGAAGTTGTCATTCACTTGCAATATTTGTAGTTGACAAAGAATGCATGGTTGTAGTGTTCCTTAACACTAAAACTTGAAACACAAGCTAGTTATAAAGAATATGATTGCAAAATAATAAAAAAATAAGAGACAATAAGATGGAGTCTATAAAAGATACCCTTCTTTTATAATAATGTGAAGAAGGAAAAAAATCTTTACTTTCCTCTTCAAGTGGGGCAACCTTTCATTGAGCAGAGTTCCAAATACACAACATAAGACAAATATTCCATAGTCTCCTATCTCTTTAAATAGCTTTCAATAACAAAAACCCTAAGTATTTTTGGTCCTGTCACTAATGGATACCAATTACCTAGAGGGCCTTATAAAGTGGACCCTTTTACATTAAATAACTATCCAAAACCCTAATATGCACTCCCCCTTTGAAAGCAGTGTTGTCCTCAATGCCGAAGATGATGAATTTTTGTATAATTGTGGTCAGTTCCCATGTGGTATCTTTGGGTGGCATGTCTTTCCACTGGATTAGTACTTCATTGATCATGTGTTGATGCAATTGATGTTCTTTGGTGTCCAATACTGCTTCTGTTGAAGCCGAATGGATCCTTCTTCATCAACTTCTAGTAAGCTAGTTTGCACCTTACACTATGATCCCATGACCTTCTTTAGACTAGACACATGAAATATTGGATGAATCTAGGAGTGGCCTAGAAGAGCGAGTTTGTAGGCCACTTGTCAAATGTGTTGGATGATTTCACGGGGTCCATAGAACTTTGGTGCTAATTTATGGCATGTTTTGTCTTTGAGTGATTCTTGTTTATAGGGTTGAAGGTAAAGAAACATTGATCCCCTTTCGTAAAATAATGTTCATAACGATGTTGGTATGCTTGTTGCTTCATTCTATTTTGAGCCATAATAAAATTGTCCTTTGGTATGGAGATAATGGCTTCTCTAGTGTCAAGTGTGTGATCCATTTCCTGAAACTTGGAAATGTCTATTAAATATGAAGTAACTAACAATGGTTTTTGGTCGCAAACAAATTCATATGGGGTCATCTTAGTAGCTCCATGAAAAGAGGCATTGTACCACTGTTATGCAAGGGTAAGCCATTGTGCCCATTGGTGTGTTTTTTCAGAGGAAAAGCATATCGAATTGGTTTCTAGGCACTTGTTGACCACTTCATCTTGACCATTTATTTGGGGGTGATATGAAATGCTCATTTTTAGCTAGGTACCTTTTAGGTTAAACAACTCCTGCCAAAATTTGCTAGTGAAGATAGGGTCTTGATCCAAGATAATGGAAGTGGGCATCCTATGCAACTTAAAAATTTGATCAAGGAAGACTTGGGAAACTAAGGAGAAGGTAAATGGATGTGGTAAGGCACACAAATGAGCATATTTGGAGAAATGGTTGACAACCACCATGATCGCAGATTTGTTACATGTCCTTGAAATTCCCATTATAAAATCTATAGCAATGTCGACCCATATGTGTGTTGGTATCAATAGTAGTTGCAATGCCCCTAGTGTATATATCCCCCTTGTTTCTTTGGAAGGTTTCATAGGTTGCCAAAAAATACTAGATGTTGGTTTTCATGGTCTCACAAAAGGACGAATGCGTAGTTTGTTCATATGTTTTATGAAATCCATAGTGACCTGTTGTAGGTGATGAATGAATTTCTTCTAAGATTATTTGTTTTAAGGAATAATTATTTATTATAATAATGTGCCATTTATATCACAATGTATCTAGTTTCTATGTATACCCTTTAGGAGGTTTGGGGTATTCCTAAAGCTTGTGGATGAGTTGAATGATAGTGTCATTTTCCAACCAATCTTGATGGGATTCTTCAAGCCAAATTAGAATGGGTAAGGATAAGGCAAATAGGGATCCATTCTCCTCAAACTATTGGGACAAGGAATCAACTACCACATTGTATTTACCCTTCTTATAGATAATCTCATAATCATATCCTAGCAGCTTGGTGACCCACTTATGTTGCTCTTGTGAGGATAATATTTGTTCAAGAAATTACTTCAAAATATGATGGTCGGTCTTGATATGGGAACAACACCCTATGAGATATGGATGCCAAGTATCTAATGCATGTAGGATGGCCATCATATCTTTCTCATAGGTGGATTTACCTAAATTACAGTCACATAATTGCTTATTGGTGAATGCCAAAGGGTGTCTTTCTTGCATGAATATCACTCCAAGACCTTTGCTTGAGGCGTCACATTCCAAGAAAAAGTTCTTATTAAAATATAGCACTACTAATACTAGAGTCATGCACATGGCATCCTTTAAAGAAGAGAAGGCATGTTCAATAGTCTCACTCCAAACAAAGGCATTTTTTTTAGTACCGAGGTTAAGGGAGCAACACATTTTTCCATATTTTTTCACAAACTTCTATAGTAGCATGTAATTCCTAAGAATCCACACAATCTCTTCAATGTTTTGGGACCTGGACAATCTTGCATAGCTATGACTTTATTGGGATCAAGTCATACTCCCTCTTGACTTACAATATGACCCAAGTATTCCACCTCTGAAGCCCCAGAAGCACATTTGGAGTGTTTCATGAATAGTTGGTGGTCTGAAGTTGTAATGCTCTATAAACATGTTGTATGTGGTATTCCCATGTTTTGTTGTAGATCAAAATATCATCAAAGAATACCGACAAAAAATTGTGTAGGAATGGTCGAAAGATCTTATTCATGAGGCTTTGAAAGGTTTATGGAGCATTACAAAGGCCAACAAGCATCACTAAAAAATCATAACGACCTTCATGTGTATAGAAGGCAGTCTTAGGGATGTTTGTATTTTTCATCTTGATCTAGTGGTAGCCGAAACAAAGGTCAAGTTTAGTGAAAAACTTGGTTCTATGAAGTTCATCCAAAAGGTCATCAATAATTGGGATAGGAAATTTATCCTTGATGGTAAACTTATTGAGGGCCCAAAATTAAGGACTCATGTGCCAAGTACCTTCCTTATTTAATACCATGACCACTAGTTATGAGTAAGGGCCAATATTGGGATGTATGACTCCCACCTCTAACAATTTCTAAATGATCCTTTCATTTTAATTTTTTTGTGCAAAAGGGTGTCAATAAGGATGCACATTAGGTGGTTGACTATCTGGAATGAGGGGAATACCATGGTCATGCTCCCCATGTGAAGGTGGTAAACCTTGTGGTGTTTATTTTTTCCTTTTTGTTGGTAATGAAATTCTTTGTATACTTCCATCTCTTTTGTTCATCTGGATTGAATGCTTTCTTGTTTTAGTTCCTAATTTCTAGATTTTCTAACTTTTTGAACCATTTTTTCTAGGATTAATATGAAACCATTAAGCTTGTGATATTTTTCCACCTTTGAGACAAATCTACACCAACAACAACCTATTTGACCTCTTCTCTATGAACTATTTCCCCCAATTTCTTGTATTAACATTGGAATTGTGCAGATTGTCTTTAATTGCCCTTTTGTTTTGCTTATTTATTTCCCTAACTATGCTCTCTCTATTAGGTGGTCAAATCCTTTTATTTTCCCGAACAATTTGGTTCCCATCCCACCTTCAGAGCCTTCCACTACTTGGAATTCCATACATGTGTGTCCTTCCATCTATTGCAATTGTTCATGTAGGGTTTCCAACTATGTGATCCTTGCCTCTATTTTGAATTTGCTTGACTCAAAATCCTCTACCTTATATTCTTCAAGCTTGGATTGTATCAAGCTCTTAATTAACTTCAATAACTTGTGAAGTCCCTCTTTTGATTCTTTCATTGTATTTTTCATTTTGCTGCTATATATTGATAGTTGTGTGCATTCTCCTAGAGTTTCTACATTACATTGTGGAGTTCCATAACATGTGATTCCCATCTATGGTACCTCTTTTGCCATCTTTTTTGTTCCTCACAAGTGATTTTTTCCTATTGTGGCCTCTAGTCTCAATCATATTGCTTCATCCTTTGTGTTGCATGAAAATTTTATGCCTTCCTCTACTTTAGCTTGTTTCTCTTCTTCATTTCTTCCTTTTCACTTTTCTTCATGTTTCCTCTTTTCTTCTTCTTCTTTTGTCAAGTTTCCTGGTCAATGCATGTGCCTTCATTATCATAGTAGTTACCTACTTGGTCATTTCCCTCTTTATCTTCTTCTTTTACTTGTTTTTTCTATTTTTATCTTCAAAACCTTTTACTTTTCGTCTCATTGTATCTTTTTGGTTTTCTTTTCTTTGATTGTCATCACCTTTACATGCATATTTCTTATGGGCTTCTTCCATCTAAATATTAGTAGTGGGACACCTTGGTTCTCTATCTAAATAGTTTGCATATAAACCAAATTTTCATCTCATCTCTATCTAAATTTTCATAGTTTGCATATAAACCAAATTTTCATCTCATCTCTCATTTCATTTTCCACCCATCATTATATCTCATTATTTTAGTTATGCCTCATCATTCTCGTAATGTCAATTTATACATGCCCTATCCATTCCTTGCATATCTTTATATGTGTTAAAAAAATATCAGGTCATCAAAAAACCATTTCTTGTCTTTCCCTTACATATCATATTATTAGTTTATCATATTTCTTGTTATCTTATCACATGTGACCATCTATATCAAATTCCCTGATCATATCTCAAGTCACCACATGTCTTTTCCTTACATGTCCTATCTTATCTTATCATAAAGTCATTAGATACTTGTTACATATGCCATTATTGAAACCACCCATGCTTATTCATTACCTATATTTTATCATATCACAACCTTATATGTCACAACATACTTACTCATGCTTAGCCATATACTTAATCATACATGTCCATCACACATCTTATCACCACAAAACAAGTCATTCATGCCTTTTCATTGCATGTCTTATCACCTCATATGCCTTACCCTATCTTATCCTTTACAGGTCTTAGCAAGTGCATACGAGTTCCTTCCATTGGAATATTGCTAATATTTTCCTCATTTTTTTTATATTGGATGGGTTTTTTTATGCTATTTTGTGATGGATATCCCATTATTTCCTGCCCGAAAAAAATATCCTTCCATATATAATTATGACCTTTCCTCTATATTTCACTTGATTTCTTGTCTTTCCTTCATGTTGGGCCACCTTTTATTAATTTGATTACCATGTTCATAAATATTTGTTAGTTATTTTTCATCAGAAATTTATCGGGCCATCATGTTTTCTTTATTAGATTACTTCCATAATATTGGGGTTTGAACTCTTCTAATGGTTGTTTATTTGATGTCTGAATTATGGGTATTTTGTGGCTATATTGAATTTTGATCGGGGGATCCATTCCGACCTCTCACCACCCTAGTTATGGGATCACTAGTAGGTATGGCCTTCCTATATTAGTCACATCACGTCACATGATGATTCTCCTAATCGATATCTGTGCATATGCTTCATTGCTTCTTCCTCCATCAATGCTTCTTTTCTATGGTATTTTTCTCCAACAATAACCACTTCTTACCCTGGATCTGCTTCATTGATCTATCTTTTATCATTTTCTAATATTTCCTTTCAACCATCAAACCACCTTCCATCGAGGTTTCTAAGCATTTCCTTGTCACTTCTTCTCCAATGACTCTTCTAGGCCTATTTCTAATATGTTGTCTAAACTTTCTCTACATGATTATGACCATCAAATTACCTTCCATTGAATTTTCTTGGACCTTTCCTTATCCTATTTTCTCCAATGGATCTTCCATGACTATTTCTCATGTCTAGTTGAGCTATCTTTTTGTCTATTCTAGCCATCAAACCACCTTCCATTGGGAAATCTTGGACCTTTCCTTGTCCAATTTTCTCCCATGTCTCCTCCAAGCTTGTTTCCAATGTCCTTTTTGAGCTTTCTCTTATTGACTTCGACTATCGAATCACCTTCCATTAGGAATATTAGACCTTTCTTTGTCTCATTTCCTCTAATGGCTCTTCCAATCTTATTTATGATATCTTATCCAAGTTGACTCTAACCATCAGATCACCTTCCATCGAGAAATTAGACCTTTCCTTGCCCTGTTTCATCTAATGGCCCTTCCAACCTTATGTTCAACGTCCTATCCAATTTTTTTGGACCATCAAATCACCTTTCATCAAGAAATCGTAAATATTTCCTTGTCTCATTTCTTTCAATGGATCTTCTAGGCTTATTCAGATGTCTCCATCAGGGACCCTCCCATCAATTCAATGGATTCTTCTAAACTAATACCCCCAATGATCGACTTAGATCCAAGTTGTTCCTCGTGACTTACCCTTCCATCAAAGTACCCCCCATCAATGTTTCCTACCTCCAATAGCTCTTCCAATATTATTTATGATGATAGTCATCTCAACTATTGGATTTTCCAAGACTAAATTATAAATCCTTACACTAGGAGTTCACTCACTATGAGTTATCGACATCGTTATTCTCTTGGTGACTCCCATTCTTAATGAATCAATTCATAAATTGAACCCTAATATCACACATAAAACATCAATAAATAAAATAACCAGTCTTATCTATTTAGTTCTATTTAGAGTGCTAATCCTCCCCTCCACTTGTTATTTCTTTGCTCGTCTATTCTTAAATCATGCTAAGCAAAATATATGAGATTCAAACATTAATAATAAAAAAACCACAAATCTACCCAAAACTAGGGTAATTGTCTTCCCATATGACCCTTGTTCTTTGCTTGTCTGAGCTAAAAACAACTCGAGCAGTATCCATGAGATTATAATAGAGAGTTTTTCAAAATTTATAAAAACATAATTTGTATTGATCCTTTCTGGCTAGTGATAAGGTAGCAAAAAATTGAAGCTCTTCTTGGTAATTTATAGTTATAACAATTTAGTAATTCATATGGCATGGAGTGGGAAGGTCTTTTAGGGTCAAATAATCCATGTTCTTAAATTTATTTCCTAAGAGTTTCTCTTCTAGTGCGTGTTCTTCTGATCCCATGGTTCAATGTAGACCTCCCCTCCATCCAAACCCTATTGATTTCTCTTTGGTTGGATATGTTTTTCTTAGTACTATTCATCTCCTTCTTACACCAAATTTGTACCTATGTGGGAAGGCTTCTATGCTTTCAATCTCTATTGATCCATTATCATACAACTTCTTCAATTTATAAGGCCCTAAACATCCACAATAGAGTTTTTTTTTTATCTTTTCTTTTTTGTAATATAGAAGAACCAATTGACCTTTTGTAAATTCCTATTTTTTAATTTGTTGTCATGATATATTTTCGTTCTACATTTTTCCATAACTTGTTGAAATTTTGACCAAATCATGTCTTCATCTATTTTCTCCAATTCTTCAAGTCTTTTCTTCATTAATTTGTATGCTTCCCATCTTTCTCCAACTATTATTTGTAGTGAGGGTACCTAATATTCCATAAGATTTATTGCTTATTTACCAAACACCAACCTAAATGATGTTTCTCCTAAAATCTTCCTCCATGTTGTCCTATATTCCCATGGTGATGCATCTATTCTATTTCCCCAATATGTTCTTCTTAAGTCAAATGCTTTGGTGAGTACTAAAACTAATATCTCGTTGGTGCTTTATACTTGTCCTTTTGCTCTTTTAAAAAAAACTGAAACTGTAAATTTTATTTATATAAAAGGTTGTAGCTAATGCTACAAAAATATACATGGGGCTTGTTGTGCTTGTTTTGCCACTAGGGTGAGGAAAAACAAAGCACTTAACTACCTTGTTAGACCAACAAAATAATACAGAAAATGGTTAGTTGATTAGTGGATCAACCATGAAGTAAATAGCTACCAATGGAAAGGGTCTTTGAATTGATAACACCAGGGAGAAATGCAGGGACTTATGAGTCCCCTTTTCCTTCTTGGGAGGGCCCTTGAGGTGCTCAATATAGATATTATTTTTCTTCTAACAATGGAGTGACAATGGTGAAGAATTATTTGTTAAACTTCTCAAGAGGTAAGATGAATAACACTTTATGTGGATGCAAGAATAACTTTAAGAGAAATATGGTTTCTCAAGAGGAAATTCAGTAGCATAACAATGCATCAAACTCTTACTTTGTTTACATGCCCCAAGCTTGTATTTATAGGTTTCATGCAATATTTTACATAACTAGTTCATAGTGTGAATAAGGGCCCTTTGGAGGTACCCCCTAGTCCATAAATGGCCCCAAGGATAGATTTTGACCTGATTTGGGCGTCTTGTCATGGTACACCTCAGGATGGAAGTGGGTGAGGCCCGACCAAAATCATTAATGCATTTTTTCTGCATTTGCACAAATTTCTGTGGAGACAGTCACACAACCCATACAATTTGTGAAGATTTCATTATGTTGGCCCATGCAGATGTGCATATGCATCCCTTTAGAAGATTGCATAGAAATTTAGGGAACCATTTGTATAGTTTTTTATTCACTAAATGAATCCTGTTAAAGTTGGAGGCATGTTGGTTGGTGTGTTTCATTGGTACTTTCTTCAACCATTGTCGGTATTGTTGTGAATGATTTTTTGGTGATAATATATCCCCCCTGATGTGTGAGGTTAAGAGAATACATATAGCTGAAATACATCATCATTTATTTTTCTTGTGATGTCATTGTGTAGAAGGGGAGAATAAAAGATAGAGGGGACTGTGAGGAAAATCCGTTGGAGGGAGAGGGTAACATTATTCAAGCCGAGTTTTCTCCAAAAAAGGATAAAAATATTTGTACAAATGAGGCAGGCATTCCCCATACTCGTATCACGAAATCATCAATGTATAACTGTAACTGAAAGTTGTTGATGAAGTGGATATCTGTAGTGCCCTCAGGGGCGTCAATAATGACATATGATGGCTTTGATGAGTGAATTGTCTTTGAATCAAGGAATGAAAAATTGTGTAATGTGTTGATCACTCAGAGGCATTGATGGAATATCAAATTCATAGGTCTTCGACTGCTACATAAAATTGCAGCGATCGCATAGTAAGACCCACCATAACATGAAACTATGTTGAGGTCGAATATTATGGGGGTCAACATAATCCAAAAGTAATGAGGACTCTCTTTGTTCCATCCGAGACTCATCATTGATAAGTTAATGGGAATCAAGATACTTCCACCTTTTTGGAAACTTGTGTTGACATTAATAGGTAGGGAGGTGCGACTGCAAGAAGTAAAGGGATCCTTGAAATCAACTGATCAAAATTGTATCATGAGATTTACTGGGGAGAATGTGGATTAAGTGGTAACATGGATGAAGTTCAGGATATATGGAACTCAAGAACTTTCCTTGGTTGGGGTTATATCGATGAATGAAAACAACCATAAAACATAATCTGGAGTCAGGGGGTCTATCAGATATTGGGCTAAACCGTGATGAATGGATGAGTTTGTAGAGAGATATAAGATAGGTCAAACATAGATATATGGGACAAAGGGGTCTAGGATACTCGTGTTTTGGCCACCAGAAGGATATTTTTGCAGATATAGCTACAAAAGTTAGATTCCCCAACCAAGGGAAACATGGGTTTCTTTTTTCCAGGTGGAAAATTCCATCGGCTGCAATGGAAAAAACTTATTGAACTTGCGAGAAATCAAAGGGTTCTTTATACAATTACCAAAAGAATAAAGAATAATTTGGGTTGATAATACACATACAAAAACAAGTTCCCTAGTGAAGGATGGCTTGGCCTGCGTGGGGCGCAAGTAGTGGGAGTTAACTGATGAAGGGTGGGGGGCCCATGGGCGGGTTTCTGTACCAGGTAGAGGGATGGAGGATGGACTTGAAGATGGGAAATTGAAGTTAGATGATATGGAGGGCTAATGAAAATGTGGAGGTGCATTTAATGTAACCAAAACAATGTGAGTTGGGAGTCCAAAATGGGAAGGTCCGCAATATGATGAGAATAAGTATGAGGTTCATTCTTGAAGATGTAACGCTATCAAGAATCCCGATCCTAAGGGGTAAGAACAAAGTGAGTGTTGATTTTCCAAGGGAAAATATTTGTGGGACAACTCATGTGGGTGGGACTGCTATTGATTGACGATACCGTAATGCAAGAGAGGTGATGGTACTGTCGAGCCGGGTGTGGTGATCCTAAAGGTAGATGTCATGGGATGTGACTAAGAGATGTAATTGTTCATAAAGGGATTAATTACATGCTAGTTTTGAAAATATACCTGAAGGGGTCATAGGGAGGCCATAATCGAATCAACTATAAGTCTTCTAAAAAAGTGCTTGCACACCAAAATCAAATACCTGACATGAAAAATATATGATGATAAAGAACATGTGACATTTATTTGATAAAAATGATAGTGAACACATGTACCTATTCCCGAGGCTAGGGGAGGGATCCCCAAGACTCTTGAATGAATTATAAAATAAATGATATCAATGTGTAGATGAGAGTGTCGGGATCATGCTGCCGCAAACAATGTGGAAAATGGAGTTTCTAGGCTTTTGTAGGGGGGTTTGGAAGTTTGGGCGAGGAGCGTATATATGGGTATTGGGTCCACAATCCTACCTCATTTGTACTTGCACTGATTGAGCTCATGTATTCTAGTTGGGCATGTTTGCGAGCTTTGATAGGTTGTAAATTATTGNTCTCGTTAATGGCCTGAAATTTCACGGGGTCTACTTTGATTCCTTACCGGGATACAATGAAACCAAGTAAGTGCCCCGTCGTGACACAAAACACACATTTGAGAGGGTTTAATCGGATATCGTACAAGTGACTTCTCTGAAAGATAATCCACAATTCCTTTAAATGTTGTGATCATTTCTTGGAACGAGCAGTGATGTCATCCAAGTAAGCTAAGATGATATGGACAAGATCATGGAAAAGATAGGTCATTGCTCGATGGTATGTGGTGCCATCATTCTTGAGCCCAAACAAAATGACACGATAAGTGAAATTACCCCATGGTGTAGTGAATGCAGTTTTGTATTGATCCACATGTCAAATATGTATTTGATTTTAGCCAAAAAAGTCATCCATGAATGAAAGGACTTCGTGCCCGACACAAGCATCGATTTCTTGATCAATGAAATTAGGGGTTGGAAAATTGTCTTTGGGACAAGCTTGGTTGAGGTCTCGGAAATGGGTGCAAACCCGAATGGTTCCATGTTTCTTGTTGATTGGGATAGGGTTTGAGACCCAAGAACTGTATGCAATGGGGTAAGTGAACCGTGCAGAACATAATTTTTCGATTTCAACTTTGATGGCCATGGATTTTGAAGGGTGTAACAGGCGTTACTTTTGGTGGAAAAGGGAAACATCGGGCCATGTATCGATGCGATGTTTCCTAATGGTGAGATCGAGCTCGATCATTTATGTATAGGATCATGTGAATATATCCTTGAATTCTTGAAAGATATCTTTGTAAGCTTGAACTTCTTTAGGGGAGCATGGAATGCCGAGAGTGATCTCCTCAATAATGTCAGGTTTAACAAAAATGCCTATTTTGATTGTGGGGGATATATTGGCCATGTTTCCTTCTTCAAATGCATCGGGAGTGGGCATTGGTTTCTTGAACCAATACACGTGTCCCGGAGGAATAAAATATTTGGTTTCAATTGCATAAACATGGGTGTCGATGTTGGGTTGAAACACTTCTTGTGATAAGAAGAAAGATTTGTGATGCATGGCATCCCAGGGACAATCGGGTGTTGGCATGGCCTCTAAGATATCTTCATCTGATTGAAATATGTATGAGAAGAATGGATCTTCAAAGGTATGAATAGGTGGATGCCACGTGATGGAGCTTGATGTTTGATTTGAGTTGGTTATGGTGTTGGCATCTATAGAAGGGTTAGAAGATGTAGAAGAATTAACATCACTTGATCTTAGGGTAAGTGGATTGATGAGAGGTGGGGTAGGGACTTCAGTAGATGAAATGCACCATATGTCCATACATGTGTGTGGATCATGTGTACTTAGTGGAGGTAGAATATCGTGTAAATGAATTACTTGTGAATTTGGTCGGTTTGACAAGAAGTTTTTTTTATCATTGTGGTATACGTATTTAGGTGGTACTAGTGATAAAAATTATGGCTTCGAAGGAGAGATGATGGGATTACTCTAGGGGAGTAATGTAGTTGGTGGTTTAATAAGCGATGTTTGAAGGGATGATCGAACATCTTGGAGGGCATTCATGCGATGAGTCTTGTATTCGACAATGAGAGGGCACCTATACGTAAAATGGTCCATTTGGTGGCACAACACACATGGGAGTCTCATCCGTTCATTTACTAAT
>ML824242.1:0-19486 GCA_009831015.1 Picea engelmannii | reverse complement strand
TATATATATATATATATATATATATATTTACCATCGGTGGGAGGTGCTTGAGAGGGCTTAGGCAATGATATTTGTCATGTTGTTGGTAAAGTTTCCCGAAATTGAGGGAGAGTTGGACAATGATGAGTGTAATGGCCATGTTCTGAGCACTTGACACATGCGAAGTTAGTCCACATAAATTTATTGTGAGATGAATAAGGTTATGTAGTAGTGGTTGTGGTTGTAGCTACTGGTGGTGGAAGAAATGGTGCTCTATTTCGAAGCTAAATTAAGTTACGTAATTCAGGTAGTGTAGGGAAAATATTGGTAGGGTGTCCAATTGTTGTGCAAAGTGCACATGGTGGTTGGGATCGAGGCTAAGACGTGGACCCCTTCTTCATATTGGTGCCCCCTTTCTTGGTATCATTTCCCCCAACGATGTGATCAGTTAAAAGAGTTGGTGTTTGAAACATCGATTGTGTGGGAAAGGCCTCTGGTTGAGGTGGGAGGGATGAGACTGGTACCATAGAATGTGATTTTGGATACCATACTGGCATAGATATCACCATGTTCGGTAAAGTGAGAGTAGTGGTGATCTGATAGGATGAGACACCTAGTAGTGGGTAAAATAATGGTATTTAGGTTATGGCCTGAGGGACCATTTTCCAAATGGGTATTTTCCTAATTATCAATGATATTTCTTGAATGGATGGCAATGTGGATGTGTCTGAGATAGGTTGAGGTGTATGTTCTTCGGTGGGGGTTTCTTCATCGATCTCAACACCATGTGATGAGACTGCATAGACCAGAGATTAGAATATAGGTGGGAAAAGAGGGGAGTTTCCTTGATAAGAACCCATAAGTGATGGCTCTTTAAATATTCCTGGCCCAATATCAACAATTGGTGAGAGATTAGAGCTATATCGTATGAGAAGAGGGACGTTGTCTATGTTAATGGAATGATTGGGTTCATAGTGTGTTAATTGATTGATGTGATGACCTTCCCATTATGGGGGAAGAGCATGGTACAAAATGTTGATGAGGCCACAACTATCATAGCATACATGTAACTATGATCAAACAAGATATTGTGATCGAGCAGGGCATCGATGACTTCGATATTGATAAGAATTGTTTTTCCTCCTAATTCGATTGGAACATTTTGGTACAGGACCTTTGGTTGGGATGGACAACCATCATATTCCCAGAGTGATAGCAGAAGGGACAAGCTCAGGTGAACCAAGTTGTTTCCATATTGTCTTGGACATAATACAGGTGGAGGCTCCTTCATCGATGAACTATTATGTTTTAGATATTGACTGGGATATGAAAAGCGACCAAGGAGGGGAGGCATGGTTCAAGGTTATTTAGATCGAATGTATTGAAGAAAGTATCTGTTGGGTTGACTTCCCCTAATGTTGAGAGTAAGGCCTTCCTTTGTAAAGGACAAGTTTGGAGGACCTCCAAAATAGACATGGCTATTGGAGATTGAGCCAATTCATTGACCAAGCTATAATCGTGTGTTGCCCTAGCATGGGGGTTGTGTACATTCCTACATAGGGCTGCATGGGGTACTCAAGTGGTGGATTTCGTGCTAAGACAGGGGATTGTCAGAGGTTTCCTTGCTGGTAATTGGGGTGAGTTCGATGTGGTCAAATTTGAGTTGGGAGGCATATTGTACTAACGAATGTGAGTTTGTAATAGGATTTCCTCTTCAGTGGTGAGGAGGATGTTACAATATGTCAGGTTCCTAGGTTGAGGTTGACCTGGGTTAGGGTACTTCCCCATCTGTTGTGGGGTAGGGATAACCTCTTTTTGAGTATTGATGACTCCCTAATGATGAATCAGGTTTTGCAAGACCATTGGTGTTTGGGGTTGTATATAATTTTGAGGTACTTGTGGTGGGCCATGTGGGGTAGGGGGTATTTGTGGAATCATGGAATCATTCATCTGCTTATAATCAACGATTTGGGGACAATGATGAGTATAATCTCGATATTCACCACATAATACACTAGTTAAATTGGTTCTAGGGTTGTTATTTTTCCCTTGTCATTGTTGTCCATTATTGTTTCCCCATGGTGGATTTTAGTTACCATTGTTATTATTTCTCCTATTGGGGGTTTCCCCCATATCCTAAGTTAATGTTATTCTTGTTCTTTCTCTTCTTTCTGTTTTTGTTGGATTGATGAGGTGAATTTTCCATATTCAACTGTTCAATTGCTTGACCTTGTTGAACAAAGTTAACACTATCTTGTTAATGTCCATGTGGTGGGGAAATTGGTTGAGGGGGACCTAGGAAAGGGTAATATAGATTACCTTGTGTATGGGCTCTATATTGCTTGTATGAGGTGGATGTGCCACTCCCACTATTGGAGTTGTATGATGTGGTAGGTGGTGGACCTGGAAGTGGGTTTGTTGATGGTGTTGGTATGTGTCCTCCCATCATCAGAGGGGGACGGACCATAAAAGTGGATTGAGGGAGGGGGGAGCATAGTATGGGTTCCCTCTGTTGGAGTTAATTCACACACACCTAGGATTTATTTTTCCTAAGTTTTTTCCTTGTTTATTAGTCATAATTAGTCATTATTCAGTCTCCTATACTTTAGGGGAGAATATTCCACCTGGAGAATATTCTCTTTCAGTTGACACTTCAGTTTGACTAATTGAGTTGAGTTTAGATGTTGCATTGGTTTTTTCACCATGCAACATTGGGATAATCACCATGCTAATTTGACCTTGCCTTGGTATCATCACCAGATTGGTGCATTAGCCTTGATTCCTTGAGTTAACTCCTCACTACTCTTTGTTCAGTCAGTTAATTGAAGACTAGTTGACTAGTTAACTCAACTAGGTGGAAGTTCACTCCCGTAACTGCCTGAGAGACTAGACTAGGTGAAAGTTCACTCCTGTAACTGCTTGTGTGTGTCTAGATCACTCTAGACCACCACTATGGTGCATTGGTTATCCTCCAGTCGAACTCATTGAGTTATACGGAGTATATCATGTGTAAATTATTCATTATTCACAACGGTTAATGAGAATTCTTTCATTCTTTCTCTCCTTCTTCTCCTTTCTCCAATTATCTCTACAAATGTGTGTATTATTGTTTATCTAGATATATTATATGTAGGTTCAACACATTTACATGGTATCAGAGGTGACAGACTGCTAAGCAAAAGCTACACCAAAAAAAAAATGCAGGTACAAAAGATTGAAGACAACAGAAAGATGGAATTCCAAAAAGAATTCATTCTTACACCTTACAACTATTTTGCATGGAAGGAGAAAATATCCATACATCTTTGATCCAGAGGGTTGTACAGATTAACCATGAATACATATACAGATCTGACATCAGCCATAGAAAATCCAAGTACTTAAATCGCATGGATGAGGCACTCAGAACAATTTGTAGTCTTATTTATCCTGATCTCCTTTTTCGCATATCTAACTGTAAGACTCCCAATGAAGCCTAGAAAACCTTGGAAGGGCTCTTTGGAAAATAGGATGAGATGAGGGGACACATGCTAGAGGTGGATCTTCTCACATTGGATCCAAAAATATTTGACAATATCCAAGATTTCTTTACAAAATTCAAGGATTTACTGTCTCAACTCAAAGCTTGTGAGGTTGATAAATCGACGGAGGAGAAACCAATGGTTCTCACCATTCTCTCCAAGATTGGTCCTGAATTCTTTGTATTCGTATCTACATTCCATACTATCAAATTCGCCTTTGGAGCCACCTGGAAGATGCCTTCTCATGAGGACTTTATCGAATCCCTGACATAAGAGAAAACCAAGCTCATCAACATGGGCACAATCAAAGGCCCAAGGGTGCATGCACTCATTGTGCATGATGGAAGCCAAAAATATAATAAATATAAAGAAAATAATAAATGGAAATCTCATGCACATCCGAAGAAGGAAGGGTACACAAAACCCTTCACCGATGCCTCTAGATCCAAAGGAGAAAAGGGAAGAAAAGGGGAGAAATGCACATACTGTCACAAAGGATTCCATTCAGAATCCGCATGCATGCCAAAAAAAAAGATCTGATGTCTCAAATACTTCAGAAAAACAACCTTGGAGATCGCATCATGAGGGTGCCAAGAAGAATAAGCCAGAAGATCTGAATTCCAAGAAACACAATTCTAGCCATGCCTTGATTGCCATCAACTCCTCTCTCGATGCTTGGATCGTCGATTCAGGAGAATCACATCACATGGATGCCTCAAAAGAAGTATATTATTCTTTGTATGCATGTAAATATCCTCCTATTCTGATGGGGGACAACTCTTCTGTCGAAGTCACCGAAAAAGGAAGGATTGAACTCACCAACATAAGCTTCGAGAATGTGCTGCATGTTCCCAAGCTTTCTGTCAACCTTCTCTCTGTGTATCAGATGATGAATTATGACACCGGAAAGAAAGTCATATTCACACCAAATTCTGTGGACATCTACGACATGCAAACCAACTCTAGGGTTGCTACCGATGAGGTAAATCATCAGTGTAGATTGTATACTTTTTCTGAATTCATTGAACTTGATTATGATTTACTGCTTACTCATGCTGATGAAAGTAGTAGGATATGGCACGAAATGTTTGGACATTTTAATTTTAGATACATGCAACAAATTAGCAAGCACAAATTAGTTGATGGTCTATCAGACATCCATTTCTCCAAGGGAGTATGTGAGGGATGTGTTCTCGGAAAACACCCTCAAGAGAAATTCGACAAAGGAAAGTCTCATTGAGCTTCCGTACCTTTAGATCTGATCCATAGTGACCTCATGGGTCCTTTTCTACATCCATCCATCAGCAAAGTGAGGTTTTTTCTCATTTTTTTTGATGGTTTCTCATGTTTTACTTGGATCTACTTTCTCAAGCAAAAATCTAAGGTCTTTCAACACCTCAAAGATTTCAAAGCCCTGGTTGAGACACAGTCTGGAAAGAAGATTAAAGTCCTCATAAATGATAACGGAGGAGAGTATATGAATCATGAGATCCATAATCTTTTCCATGAGGAAGGGATTCAATTGTAGCACACAGTTCCCTATACTCCGTAGCAAAACAGAGTTGCTGAGCGGAAAAACCGATCTCTAAAGGAGATGGCATCTTGCATGTTGCATGCAAAGTCACTACCACAGAGACTGTGGACCGAAGCACTTAACTGTGCAACATACATCCAAAATAGATCTCCCTATAGATCTATCAAGGATAAGACCCCCTACAAGGCTTGGAGTGGCCTCAAACCGGAAGTGACTCACTTTAGCATTTTCGGTTCACGTGCATGGGCCAAGATTCCCTCTAAAAAGAGGAAGGCACTTGATCCACAGAGCACTGAGTGAATTTTTGTTGGATACCCTGATGGTGTGAAGGGATATCAGCTTATTGATCTTTCCTCAGACCAGCTCATCATTGAGAGTAGTGTCCAATTCAAAGAAAGTCTCTCGCATGTACCTCAGCAGTCGCATGCAAACACCTTCACTCTTCCACCTATCCGAGATGATGAGCATGCACATGTTGACTCTTATTCAGACGAGAGTTCTGATTCATAGGAATTACATGATTCAGATTCAGATTCAGTATAGTCAGATGCAGAGTCAGACCATCCAGATGTAGTTGTAGAGCCAGAGCAGAGGCCCAAGTGGGCACAGACTACTCTTCAAGATGCAGGGGATCTCGTAGGTGGTCCAGCCGATACTAGGAGGACTCGATCTGATTTCAATGAGCCTCATGTTGCACTCACTACCACTAAACCATTGCCTTCTAGGCATATTTTCTTGGTTCAGTCTTCATATCCACAGTCTTATGGCGAGGTTGTTGGAAATCCCTTTTGGGAATCCGCCATGCACGAGGAGTACAACTCCCTCCTTGAGAACCAGATTTGGGATCTGGTTCCCCTTCCTTCTGGGAGGAAAATTGTCAGATGCAGATGGGTCTACAGGACCAAGAGTGCAACGGATGGATAGATCAACAGATACAAAGCCAGGCTTGTCACCAAAGGCTTTCAACAGGTTCATGGTATTGACTATAATGAGACCTTCGCTCCAGTAGCGAAGATGGATTCCATACAATTAGTACTTGCCATTGCAGCAACCAAGGGATGGGAAGTCCATCAGATGGATGTGAAGAATGCATTTCTTCATGGTGATCTCTCTGAGGATATCTACATGGAGCAGCCCCATGGATTTATGCAGGACTCATCTTTGGTCTGTCGACTGAAGAAGTCACTTTATGGCCTTAAGCAGGCTCCGAGGGCATGGTATACCAAGATGGACTCCTACCTATTTTCATAGAGCTTTGTACGTTGTAAATCAGACCCGAATGTCTATATGCTTAGGACAGCTGATTCACTTCTACTTTTAGTTCTATGTGTTGATGATTTGTTGATCATCGGGTGCTCGACTTCAGTGATTTTTGCAGTCAAGAGGATTCGACATGATAGGTTTTTGATGATGGACATGGGTCCGCTACACTTCTTCCTTGGACTCAAGATCAGTCAAGATGCATCAGGCATCAAACTATCTCAATCCAAGTATGCACGAGATATCCTTGAGAGATTTCACATGACAGACTGCAAGTCTTCTCCGACTCCTTTCCTACCAGGAGTCAAACTTGAGGATGGCGGGGAGACTCCACTGGTTGACAACACACTATACAGACAGCTAGTGGGGAGCTTGTTGTATCCCACACACTCTAGACTAGACCTCTCATATGCAGTTGGCATAGTTTTTAGGTTCATGTAGGAGCTGCATGAGCTACATTGGAAAGCTACAAAGCACATCCTTCGATACATATAGGGCACCATCACCTTTGGGATTCATTATGCAGTAGAATCTACATTAGATCTCATCAGGTTTATTGATTCTGACTGGGTTGGAGATAACATTGATCGCAAGTCCACATCTGGTTACTCACTCAGTATTGGTTCCGAGACTATCTGTTAGTCGAGCAAGAAGCAAGCTGCCATTTCTCTATCTTCAGCCGAGTCAGAGTACAGAGGGGTAGTTAACATAACCATTCAGGCTATGTGGCTACAACATTTTCTCACTGAGTTGGGCATTCAATTTCATCGGTCGATTGTCATCTGGTGTGACAACCAGAGCACTCTGAAGTTATGTAGAGATCCAGTTCAAAGGCAGCGGACGAAGCACATCGAGATCCACATGCACTACATCTGGGACTTAGTACACGAGGGGATCATCGACTTACAATTATGTCCTTCAGCAGAACAAACGACAGACATATTCACCAAGACCTTCACTGAGAAGAAGTTCCATTCTCTGCGAAGTCGTCTTGGAGTGAAGGACACAATTGCCTAGCAACTGTAGTTCTTCTTTTTACATACATTGTACCTTGAGGGGTGGGTTTTCCCATGAGGTTTTCCCTCTTTCCTCACTTTATTTTTAGTGTATCTTTTGTATTTGGGTACCTAGCATGGCCTCGTTGCCAGGACCCATTCTTTATTTTCACCATAGTGATGTTCAGGGGGGGTGTTGGAGTTACTTCACACACACCTAGGATTTCGTTTTCCTAAGGTTTTTCCTTGTTTATTAATCATAATTAGTTATTATCCAGTCTCCTATGTTTTAGGGGAGAATATTCCACCTGGAGAATATTCTTTTTCAGTTGACACTTCAGTTTGACTAGTTGAGTTGAGTTTAGATGCTGCATTGGTTTTGTCACCATGCAACATTGGGATCATCACCATGCTAATTCGGCCTTGCCTTGGTATCATCACCAGAGTGTCACATTAGCCTTGATTCCCTGATTTAACTCCTCACTACTCTCTGTTCATTCAGTTAATTGAAGACTAGTTGACTAGTTAACTCAACTAGGTGGCAGTTCACTCCCGTAACTGCCTGAGAGACTAGGCTAGGTGACAGTTCACTCCCGTAACTACTAGTGTGTGTCCAGATCACTCTAGACCACCACTATGGTGCATTGGTTATCCTCCAGTCGAACTCATTGAGTTATACAGAGTATATCATGTGTAAATTATTCATTATTCACAACGGTTAATGAGAATTATTTCATTCTTTCTCTCCTTCTTCTTCTTTCTCCAATTCTCTCTGCAAATGTGTGTATTATTGTTTAGCTAGATCTATTCTGTGCAATTTCAACACATTTACACCCCCCGTATGGATGGTGGTATTGATTGGCCCCAAACGTGGGTACCGATTGAGCATAAGGATTAAAATGAACCATGAATCTGATCAATTCACTTGTGACATGTGATGCTCTGGGATTATCTTGACCAAAGGGTAGAGAGCGAGGAGCGTGTGGTAATATATAGTAAAGGTACCTCGATTAGGAGTAAATGAGGTCAAACTATTGGGCTTTTGTGATGGATTCTTCTTCCGTTTGAGGTAGGGTAGTGTCCACATCTTTGACTATGACCAGGACTAGTGATTTAAAAAACCAATCTAATCTTTGTTGTGGGGTGGAGTATGCTTCACCTCCTACGCCATTCATGGATATGATCTGTGATGTGAAAAACTGTGGTTTTTTCGAATTCAAAGAGAATCTATAAACTAGTGGCATGGAAAACAAGAAGTTGGAATAAGGATAAGAAGGCCTTAATTAGTGATTCAAAGGTCATATGGGACCCTAATTTATCATCAACATACCATTTGGCAGATGGACCGATGAGGGTTCCCTGGAACAATCATAATTGAATGGAATATTTCGTAATGCTATTAGAATAAAAGCACGGGTAGAAGGAAATAATTTGGTTGTTCGAATCCTCACCTGGTTTCCCTTCAAACTTTGGGATGTTTGAAGGTAATTTGGTGAGCATGTTAGGCTACATGGCATCATGTGTTGGTGCAACTATGGTGTGTGCTTTTTGCAAATTAGTTTTGTGTGAGGAAGGTTGATTTCCTCCTCCTTGTGATGGAGGATTGGTGCATGTATTGTTTGTGATATTGGTGTCGAGCAAGGTTGATCCTAAAACTGTTGCACTCACAGGTGTATGGGATGGTTGAGCCAATGTGTCAGCTAAATTAAGGATACCTCCCAATATTGGAGGGAGTTTTAACATGAATTTAGAATGATGGGGGTTTTATGGTTCCCATATGATTCTGGACTAGCTAGAAATGTGCATGAGTTGTGATGAGAGAAATAAATGAACAAGTGCTTTTTTGTATTTTTGGACTATCTCAACAATGTCATTCAAAGATGCATGTAATCAATAATGGAAATCATACATAAAACAACCAAGAATGAAATAATGTAAGGTAGTTGGATTTTATCCTCATGGGGGAATAAAATAAATTTGCACGTGTCCTAAAAGACCTATATTCTTTCCTCTCAAAAAGAGCACTGGGCCTTCCAAAAGCACTAAACAATGGGGCATGAATCCATGGAAGAGGAACTAGTGAAGGTATGAACAATCAGTTATAATGAGGGGTAAAGGGGGCATATCCCGAAAGTACCGACGATATTTCCTAATAGCCATCCAAAATATGATTGAGGTGTGATTGCAGCCCACAACTGCCACATAGGTAGAAATCCTACTTTTTTGCAATTAAGTTACCTCGATCAAGTGCAACATTTATATTTTTTGGCCTAATAAATGGGTCACGGGATGGATTCTTTCCAAGAGTTGGGTGACTCAAGGAGGTACGCATAGAACAACCGGACCTCGGCCTTCGACCCTTCATGGGTATCCCCTTGCCTTATGGTATTGGAACGCTTGATTTAGATGATATTTGTTTTCCTAATTCATCAACTTCTAAGTTTCAAATGTGAAAATGATAATGAGGGGTTGTTTGGATGCCTACCCCCAAGATCCTAACTTAGACTACAAACTTATTTTGTGCTCCTCTTGTGGAGGTTTAAATGAGTTTTTTAAAGGTTGATTTTAGTATTCGAAGTGGGTTGTGAGATTGGGGTCTTGAACCAATCTCGATGATTAAAATGGTGTGGAAATTTTCCAAGGATATATGGAGTCTTTTTTATCCTCCTAGATCTCTTTCGGGTGCATGGAGGAGAGCATAATATGACTTCAAATATACAATATAAATTTTAAGTGTGTGGCAAGGTGCCCTTGTGTGCAAAGAGTTGAAATGGTATCAACAATATTTTCAACAAGTTAATGTGCAAGATTTTAGCATGTGGACATTGTGTGGTCTGTTACATATCTTGATTAATCTAACTTACTAAACGTGTTTAGACAATCCTTGAGTAATTAAAAATCCCTAGATCACTAGCAATGTGGACATATGGGTCCTTACTTTGATCTTTAAAACTCCCTAAGATGTTGTCTAATCTAAGAAAATGGAAGATTTTCCTAGATTGTAAATCATGTGGACGTTGGGTCCTTACAAATTCCTTTAACTCCCTAGATTTTTTTGATTTCGTTGTAAAAAACTTTGAAACTATCCTAAATTTTCAAGAAGGTGGGCATGTATGGCCCTTTACAACTTGTAATATTGTGTTTCAATTTATGAAAAGAAAACTAAGAGGTATCCAAGGGAGATTTGGCCTCTCCTAATTGATTATTTAAGGATTTGCTAGAGGGAGATGGAACTTCTTAAGATACCCTTTTCTGATTTCCTAAGATCATAATGAGTGCGATGGAAAGAGCATAATAGGGGTGCCAAAATTGGTTCCTAGTCTTGAGCGATCGAGTGTTTGTGAAAGATAAACAACTAAACTAAGAATTCAAATGTTGAATCTGGCCATCCATGTGGCAACATAAAGGAAAGAATTATGATTCTTTTTATCCCCTTTTTAGTGCCTAGGTTAGATAATTACTAATGCAAGAAAAAACTAATTACTAATGCAATAAAGAACTCTAAGTGTGATTGTTGTTGCCTTACAAAGTGCATAAAATGTAAACCTAAAGCTACTTGGTGAAATCAACTTTAAAATTCTTGCAAACAATGAAAAGAAGACTTGTTGTGCGGTCTATAGTTCCGACAGTAGCGCTCAATGTGTATATTGTGTTGACTACATGAAAGGGAAATAGAGAAAATGTGCAAATTGTGCAGAGCTATGTGATTGTTCTTTCGATACCCGCGCAAGCACAGTAAACCCGTGGGAAGAAAAATTCAAAATGAGTTCTCCCACTTAGAGGCTCAATTGGTCAAGTTGGAGGCCGGGGTAGGTTGGTTTTGACACCTGCATACACAAAATGAATAAAAGAAACACTCTAAAGGCCTAAATGGGGAGGAATTTGATCCAACTCTCAAGTGGAGCCGCCAATATATTGTGCCTATTTTTCCACTTGGATGAGTGAAAATAGAGCACTTAACTACCTTGTTAGACCAACAAGAGAATACAGAAAATGGTTAGTTGATTAGTGGATCAACCATGAAGTAAATAAGAAAACAAATAACAAGAAAAATACAACTAAACTAAGCATGTATGGCACAAAAATAAAAAATTCATAATGGAACAAGGAATAACTACCAATGGAAAGGGTCTTTGAATTGATAACACCATGGAGAAATGAAAGAACTTGTGATTCCCCTCTTCCTCCTTGGGAGGGCCCTTGAGGTCCCCAATATAAAGCTTCTTTCTCTTCTAACAATGGAGTGACAATGGTGAAGAATTACTTGCTAAACTTCTCAAGAGGTGAGAAGAATAACACTTGCTATGGAAGAAAGAATAGCTCTAGAAGAAACATGGTTTCTCAAGAAAAAATTCAACAACATAACAATACATCAAACTCTTACTTTGTTTGCATGCCCCAAGCTTGTATTTCTAGGTTTCATGCAAGCTTTTACATAACTAGTTCGTAGTGTGAATAGGGGCCCTTTGGAGGTACCCCCTAGTCCATAAATGACCCCAAGGCTAGATTTCAACCTGATTAGGGTGTCTTTTCATGGTACACCTTGGGTTGGAAGTGGGTGAGGCCCGACCAAAATCATTAATGCATTGTTTCCACATCTACACAATTTTATGTGGAGATAGTCACACAACCTGTGCAATTTATGCAGATGTCGTTGTGTTGGCACTTGTAGATGTGTGCGCGTATCCCTTTAGGAGATTGTACATAATTTCAGGGAACCATTTGTACATTTTTTGATTTGTTGAATGAATCCTGCTAATGTTGGAGGCATGCCGATTGGTGTGTTGCACTGGTACTTTCTTCAACCATTATCGATATTCTTGTGAAAGATTTTTTGGTGATATCATGGCTACTTCAAGAAGTTCAAAGCTTTCAAAAAAATGGTTCTATGTTACTACATAGAAGCCTTACTACAAATTTCAACCAAAACATTCCATATTTCCTTCATAAAGCCTGATTCACACATTTTTTGACTACTGATAACAAATACACTTTCATTTAATAAAAACATGGAGGTTGGTTCCCTCATCCTCACTGAAATGCGAGCAAGGGGAGTATTGCTTCTCAATATCCATTGGGTCCTTGAGCTAGTGCATTATTTCTTCTTCTTGAACTTCAACATGAGTGGAATTTGTAGAGGCCTTAAAAAGGTAGTATTTGCATAAATCAAGCACAATATTCCTTAGCATACTGCACTTTGCCTCAAGGATATCCATCCTCTATTTTTGCTCAGCTAGTAAATTATTTAATGAAGCAGATTGAGTGACACATAGATGTTTGTTTTCATGTACCTTTGTGGTAACTGAAAACATAGAGGTCGTATTGCAGTATATAAACTCTTTGTACCTTCTTAAATCTTTTTAATTTCCATTATTTCTTTATTCTCCATAACTACACCCACAATATTGTTGACGATAAAAATCGCAATGAGGAATTTTGCTCGCAAAGTATTGCTAAAGCCTATTATTTAAGCTATGATAATATGTATAATACTAGTAGGTGGGACCCCCATTGTAGATTGGAAGCTTGGAGATAGTCATATCACACTTTTTATGTTGTTGTTTCGATACTTCTTACAGGGTCTTATATGGTTGATGATCCAGTCTTGGCTTCATTTTTTTTGGCAAAATGACAGGTGGATGATGCATTTTATGGATGTTCTGTTATTCGAAACTTAATTTTATGTTATGATTGGCATCTATATTACAGTTGTTACATTTGATTATCTCACCATGATTATTACTTGGCTACACCTACACAAGACATATGTTAGTAACAACATAAAACAAAAGAAATGGGAAAGAGACTTATAAAAAAATCCAAAAGAAAGGGGCTATACTATGCTATGTTAGAATTTATATGCAAAAATAAATGAAACAAGTTAGTATTAATCCTAACTAAAAATGGTTAGTGGATATGCAATTTCATTTGAGTTATATTGGGCGCATTGATATATGGTATGATACGGTTGTGGCAATGGTTAATATGAATTTTGGGTGGCGCATTTGGCAAGCAATATGGTCGCAAGTTCCAATGGTTGGAATTAATGGCATGGTTAATGTATTGGTGGTTGTTGGTTGTCGTGTACCTCAGAATTGAATGTAGAGGAAGATGGAAGCGACGTGTAGTAAATGCACGTCACTCCATACTTCTCCCATCGGGCCATCACCTTAGAATGGTTATTGTTTCATTTGTTTTTTTTGGTGGTTAAGCTCCGAGATCCAAGCCTAGAAGGAACTGCTCGGCCAACTCACCCTTTTTAAAGCAATTGGTTACATGTATGGTTCTTTTCGCTCATCCATGAATCTCTCTCTATGTATGAATGAATGATGGCTCAGTGATGCATTGGCTTGTGTTTTCCTGAGATTGACAACTGTGTGAATGCGTGGGTCTTCTCTCTGTAATGATTGTTGGTTATTTGTTTTGCAAGAAAAAAGATTGGTTGGGTGAATTATGCATTCGCTGGTTGTTCTATGTGGTGAAAACCAGGATGGCTCTCTGTTGTTTTAAGTGGTTATGGGTATTTGGTTGGAGGTTTTCTCTCTATTTAGCCTTGTTGGCCGCTTCCTCACAGTTATGGGTAACCATGTATGGTTTTTTTCAGATTGCTATAGGGTTGTTGTGTTTTCGAACTACTTTTTGGTCACTGTGTCTTTTCCAGAGCCATGGTCGTGGGTTATTCACCTAGTCGTGGGTTTATTTTTGTGGTATTGGCATCAACGTATCTCAGAAGTTGGTTATAGGGTGGCCATTATGCAAATATGTATACTTTATGGTGGTTTGGTGATTTAAGTTATGCCTCAGGCCAACATTCCCACGACATTGTTATCCATTGATTCGGTCTTTGAATTGCACGAGGGTTATACCTCTGTGTTTTTGGGGTACTTGTTACTGTCTAGTGGGCATTTGTTGCTTCTATGCATCGTTGTCCTACCCTATCTAGCGTTGAATTGTTGCACCTTTACACAGACCGAGAGTTATAAGAAGCCCTATGGCTCCATTGTGCTTGTGTCGAAGGGTCTCTATCATTGTTGATATGTTTGACCTCCAGTCCCTCTGTGCTTTGATGACTGAGCGAACTCTTAATTGCTTCCTCATGTTCATTTTTTACAAAGCTCGATTTTAATCATTCCCAATTGTTCTTACTCTTGAAAGGCGTCTTGTGATTATCATAGATTGGTGGAGTAGTCATGACAGTTTCTTTGGGTATTATCTCGTCTCTGTTTGATTGAGTTGTTGGGAAGTTGTGATCAGGGATGAGAATTGGTATACAGTCAAGGGGATGCCTCCTTTTGTTATGATAGTTGCATTGATAGCCTAGCTCATTTTACTTGATTAAATCGGTTGATTGGGAATCAATGATAATGTGCAGTAAATGGTTGTCTCTTCTCGTTATGCGTTGGGTCGTTGTGTTCTTACAACTTGGTGTCAATTGTGAATTGGTGATTGTTGTGTGTTATTAGCCCCGATCGGGATCATTTCAAGTTAGGGAAAGTGATGACTGTGATTTTGTTGTTTATTGTGTATGTATTATGGAGGCACCATGCATATTTTGTTTAATTGCATCACCATTGATGAAGCTCGAGGTTTTGTATTATGGTTGCATTGCAAGTTTTATTGCTTGATATAATAAAAGGCATGAAGTCGGACAATTTTAAAAAAAAGTCTGTTCAATTTGGAAAAAATACATGTGTATATGTTTTATTTGGGAAAATTGTGAATTATGGACAGTGGTTGATATTTTAAAGTGAGATATGATGGATAGCGATGGAGCAATGTGACTGTGTGTTTCTTTTAATTTTGTTTAAATGAAAGGAAAAGAAATGAAAGAAACCAACTATTCTCTTAAAAGGACTGTTGAAAGGCATAGTGATTATGAGTGGATTATAGACTGTGTTAATTGAGAAATTTTGGAAGAAATTGAATGTGGGACAGTGAACAATTTTGACACACAGAAATTGTTAATTGGTATTGGTATCTTTTGTATTGAATACAGAGTTGTTTTTATGGATTACTTGATTTATTTTAAGGAAAATATTGGCTTTTTCCCTACCATTCTCTCACTTTTTTGCATATTACAATTCCCTCGCCTTCCCATATTCACTATCCACTCCAAATTAAATTATAGTTGAGTTAAACTCTGTACTATGACAGTTAAAGGATGGCATAAGGATTAATTACATTGATTTATTATTTTGATTTACAATGGAGTTGATTGTTTGATGATTTGTTGAGAAGTAATCATGATCTATCCCCCTTCATTTTAACATTTTTCACTCAATACAATCCCTCACATATCCCAGAACCCTTATTCACCCCCTGCTCATTGAAAAGTATTAAACAATTTGTATGGATTGGATTGCATGAGTCTGATGTGTTGTTGAGCCAAACTTTGTTTCATATTTAAAAGAGATGTCATGTATGGTTGTTGAAGAAACTATTTGCTAATCAATAATGCATATAGGAATGAGCTTTTTCAACATAGGTAGCCATGGATGGTGTAACAGAGGAAGAGGAAATTGGAACAGGGGCCCTAGAAGACCAAGGTTTTCTATACATTTTGATGGAGACACGCAAGAGTTGAACCAGCTATTTCAAGCTGGATTTTTTAACTAGATTGGGCAAGGAGTGGTCCAACCTAGTCCAGAAAGGCCTCCCTTCCAAGCCCCACATGTCCCTGGTATCACAGTGCCCCCTCATGTCTCATTACAACCTCAAGTCCCTGAAAATGACGGATGGAAAGAGATTGTCCACGCGACAATCTCCCAACATCGTGGCTGGCCTAACTTATCTCTACCTGCTCCTCCACCTGTTCATCAAATTGTCCAATATCCCCATATCCACTCACCACTACAATCTTCCCATGTAAGAAAAAGGTTAAAATAGAGGCCCACCATGCTCCTGACAAAGGAAAAGTCGTTTTTTCCCCCTCCTCACCCTCAAATGACTCTACCAAATCTGTGTCCTCCCGTGCATGCATTTGAGAGATGATTTCTATCATGTGATCAGTGAGATTAGGCCTAAAGGCTCTAAACAACCTAAGGAAAATTCATAGAAATCAAAGGGTGACAACAACAACAAGGGAAAGATTGCTTCCCAGAGTGGAAAATATGGGTTTTAAGTGTTTTTATTTATTCATTGTTGAGAATAGTTGACTTATGAAATTTTGGACAACACACTATTTTTTGGATATATGGATAATATATTTTTGGAAATAATTTCAATTATCATTGATATAAGTTGTCAAAATGTGAGAGTGATGATGGGAGCCACAAGGAGGGATGTGTTGATTGATTAACTAGTTGTGTTTTGCTTGTTAAAGAAACTAAAGGGAGTCACAAGGGGTCCCACCTACTAGTTATTATTTATTAAAAACCCTTATTATGATTTTATTACTTTTCCCCCTTAACTAAAAAGTTGGTTGAGTTTTAGTTAACTTAACTAAAGAGGTATTTTAACTACTTCAACTAATTATGATTGCTTAAAGGAAAAGGAAAAAGGAGGAACAAGAGGAGAATATAAGGAGAAGCATACTAAGGTCTACTCTTTGAGTTTTATTGAGATAATTCAGTTTTCATTCATTCTTTAATTCATTGAAAACCTAATTCTCTTTTACGATAGCAGGGTCCTATTGTAGACAACAAGATTCAGGGATGAATTACATCATTCAGACACTTGTTTTTCATAGATGTTGATCTATCTTTGATAGTCTGTGTAGACTTGTCTGTTTGTGAATTAAATTTCATGATTGATAAAGGTTATTGTGCAGAGTCGAGTGGGCAACAATCTGTGGCAATATGATCCAAGATTTAAAGTTCAGTTTTTTAATTTCTATCATAAGTCCTTTTGTATGGTTTTCATCGAGGACATCTAAGTTTGACTTTGGTCCAAACTTCCTTAGGAATTTTGTAAAGAGAATGATTCTTTTGATAAATTGGAATGGAATAAATGATTGCTTTATGTATCATTTGTTTTGATTATTGACTTGGTGTTTTCACTTATGTCTCTATATTTATTTCAACATCTGTTATATCCAGAAAATTATATAAATATTGAATTTTTCATCACACTTTCATTTATAAAAACATCAACCTAAGCACTCGTAATCAATACTTGTGGATTAGGAAACAATTTTTTATGGCTATAAACATAGGGTGATATTCTCGTCTATCTTGCTTTAGCCAAGTAAGATCTGAAAATGCTTGAGTAAGATCATTTCATATCTTTTCCTCAACATTTATTTGGCGACCATACTGGGGAGATCTTCAATATCTCTTTGGTTGATTTTTATGCTTGATTATCATCGAATACATCAATTTTTCTGAAATTGATTCTTTGACTGTTTCATTTCTTAATGATTGTACTTATTGCAAGGCAACCCAATATTGAGCCCAGTCTTCAAGATCATACCATCATTGCTTTGAATTTTTTTAACACCATTTTAGACACTGCTAATACTCGGGTTAAGCTTAATCATTCATGGGAAGCAATTGAACGAGACATAAGTTCCCAAGAATGTTGGGAAGCTAGACATAGACAACCTAGGAATCAACCATAGCCTTCTTTTTCCTTTACCTTTGACCTTCTTTTCATGTCCTTAGACCCTCATGTTTCTAGGAGAAGAAGAGGCTTATCACCTGAAATTAATCCTATTGTTGAAATAGGAAGAAGCAATGTTGTGTTATCGACCCAACAAAGTGCTCTAAGGAGAACCTTGTCCAATTCATCTGATTCATCTTTCTCTCCCTTACCTATCATCCAAAAGATGGCATCAAGTGGTGGATCTAGTGGCACTGTAAGGGCTTCCTCCTCTCAATCTTCATCTTCATCAGTGACTGGTAGCTTATATAGTCACCATGTCCCTGTCCAATCTACCACAAACCCCACCAAAGTCATTAAAAAGTATGGTCTTTTTCAATTTGAAGAAGATGCTACAACCACATTGTGGCATGTTTCTGATCCTCTTAACCTAGCACATGCTACTCGTCCACTTCCTAAATTCAAAGATCATCTTCCTAGGTTTTCAGGAAATAACATTGTCACTATAAATGAACACCTGGTGGCATTTTCTAATTCCTGTCACAACATAGGAGCCAATGACAACAATACTTGCATGCGCTTCTTTGTCAATTCCTTGGAAGGAAAGGCTGCGATTGATTTCTTTGACCTTCCTCCTAAGATTCTTTCTACTTGGGAGGAGTTATTTTATTGGTTCAAATCCACCTATGGGAAATATAAAAGATCAGTTGAGCAGTTACGTGAGTACGATAACATCGCTTATAAGGATGGTGAAACCATCAAGTCCTTCAACTTACGTTTCACCAAGTTATACAATCAAATCCCTGAACTCATTCGACCTTAGAACTAAGCCGCTTTCATGCATTCTTATAATGCATTACCTTCCCCCTACCATCATAGGCTTGAGGAAAAATCCATTGATAACCTTGGTTCTGCTCTGCATACTTATTTGGAGTATGAACAACAACTTGAAAGAACATGTCTTCCTCAGGGAGAATCAATTACACAAATATACATGTCCTTCCTCTTACAACTTGTACAAGACATGAATAATCATATGATAGCGTATGAGTGAAAGGGAAATGTCTCCCTTCTCACCCCTGCAGCTTCATCCTCTTCTACGCCCCCCTTTAGAAATCTAAATGAAAATAATTTTCAACCTAAAGCTATCATGCCTCGGAGTTGGTGTAACTTTTGCGAGGACCACCACGAGGAAACCACATGTGAGGTAAATAAGAGTGCCAGAGATAAGATATTTGGTAAAGAACGAAAACTACCATAGATGTCCTAGATTTTGCAGAGCCAGAAGATGTCATGATCATCAATACTAGGAATAAATCCTACGCTCCCAAAGGAAAATATGATCCTCCCTGCAATTCTTCTAGCCCGAGCTCATCCTCACCAGTTGCTACTATTCAGGTTCCTAAGGTTCCTGACGGTCAAGGAACTACCTCCCCTCTCCCCTCTTCCAAATACAATATCCTAAATCAGTTGGCCAACATCAAAGCAGATGCAACCCTTCTGGACATGGTTGTCATCCTTGAACAACAGAGGCATCTAAAACAATTCATGGAAGGAAAAACTTCCATTGTAGCCAATCTCTCTGAAGAGGTAAATGAAGAGGATTTGTCTATAAATAAAGTAGGTGTACATAACTTTAGATACCCTGTAAAAAATCC
>ML824241.1:68015-85276 GCA_009831015.1 Picea engelmannii | reverse complement strand
TTCACTTTGTTTCAAAATTATCGGTGCACCAAAGTACCATTTCTTTAAATTCTTCCACCTCAAGTACAAACCTGACAAATGCAATGCCTAAATTCCAAACCTTGTTTAAGTCCTTCTTTGTAGAGGGGAAGAGAAAATATTTTTCATAGGCCTACGACCACTGGAACTGGTAGTCTTCATGTCCAATAGTTTTGAATGTGTCTCCACAATACAAGTATTTATTTTTATTTAACATGTCTATTGATTAATTGGGTTAGTTTTCATTGATGTAAACACTTGAAGAAAGTCCAGTAGAAAATTTTGGTATCCCCAACAATATGGTTAAGGGAATCAAGTTTGTATGATGTATAAATTCATGAAGACCAATGTATTTTTAGGTAAGACTATTCTAAATGGATGGTACATGTTGTGCCATTTCCGGTGATATGTTGAACATCACATAACTCCTCACAGTTAGAGAGTTATGGCCTTGTAAAGTTGGCGAACCCTCATGAGTTAGCTAGAAGCCCCTAGAAGGTCAAAGAAGTCAATTTATTTTAGAATCTTCTAGAAGAAGTTTACTAGTCAAAGTGGGTGTAACTAGGAGTTAATAATGAGTTAAGTTGTTGCAAAAAGAAAATAATTAAAAATAAATTAGTTGAAACTAGAAGTGGTGAGTTTAGTATTTGTGGATAAAGTGGTTGTAAGTGGACAAAGTGGTTAGAAGTGGGTTAGCCCTAAAAGAATGAAGTTGGAAAATGTTAGTTAGAAGGTAACCCCTTACGGAAGCTATTTGGAGAGTATAAATAAGAGAGAAAATGTCTCCTATTAGCACCTATTGAACACATTGAATATATTTTATTTTGTAAAAGGTTTATTGTAGGTACTAATTGATACATGTAAAGTTACACAAGTCTAAGGAAACAAGGAGGGTTGATGGTGAAAGTTTATAAGTTGCATAATTTTTGAGAAACCCTAGTTTTTGAAGTGTATGCAGGTTGCAGTGGAGGAAGTCGTGTACATACATGGGATGCAATGAAATAATGCCTGTACATATGTGGGATGTAGAAGAGGAGGTCACATACAGTTGGGAAAATCCATGAAAACTTGAGTGTTTGTGGATGAAAGGTCTCTAGAGTTTGAAAGAATGCTCCTAGAGAGCCCTATAATGATGAGGTACAACATATCTATATACAGGTTCAAACGGTATGTCATATTCTTATTGTAGATGGATAGTGTTGTCTATATGAGATATGGTTATGGGAGATTGAGGATTTTCCCTAGAGAGGATGTTGGTTGTATGGAACTTACTATATGAGCTAGATCTACAGAAATACAGTGCTAGTATGTTTGGTATTTATCATTGATACATCTTGTTGGTTTGCGTGTTGATGCATATCTTGTATTTCTTGGTACATGGTTGAGGGATATGTATGATTATGTATGCATAGGGCACAATTATATATTGGATATAGTGATAGACTGTAGGTGGATGTGATAGAGGCAACGAATGTCTAGAGGGTTGGAATTGTATGAATTTTAGAAAGGTGAAAACCCTATCTTTATGAAGGTGTACGCAGGCTAAAAGAGGATAGGTTGCGTACATACACAGACTGCAATATAGATAGGTCATGTACATACACATGTTGCAGCATATACATGTCGTGTATATATTAGTATATGTTGGTACAATATGATTACTAGTGCAGGTTGACTACAAGTTATTGGTAAAGGTTGATTACAGGTATTTGGGATTGGTAGAGGTTTATAGTGGTATATCTCATAATGACAGTGTTGAAGTGGTTTAAAAAATTATTTGAAACTTATATTTCAAGGCATTTGGATGTGGTAAGGATAGGCAGTTGTAGCCACCTTCCGGTTGTAGCCGGAGAATATACAAAATTGTAGCCTCCTTCTGGTTGTATCCAAAGAATTGGGGAGTTGGAGCTTCCCTTAGGTTGTATCCTAAAAATATAAGGGGTTGGAGCCTCCTTCCAATTGAAAATGGAGAACAAAGGAAGTTGGTGCTTCCAATGAATGTAATTCTTAAAGACATATAAGAAAAATAGTTCGATGGTTTTGTTCCTCATTGGGTTTTCACGTAAAAATATTGGTGTATTGTGTATGTGTATGATTTCTCATTATTCATGGTTTATTTATTATTCACTTGTTGAATGATAATGGTAAATTGATCATAAATATAAACACCACTTATATACTATGGTTAAAAAGGATTAAAAATCTCTATTATTGATTCATCCCCCCTCTCAGTAATCCAACAAGTGGTATCAGACTCGGTCCTTCAAGAGAAAATTTAACCATTGGAAGGAGATCATGGATTACTCTAAGATTGGGATACCACAGTTTTATGGAGAAGATTATGCCTTATGGAGTAGAAAAATGAAGACACACATACATGCACTAGGATTTGATTTTTGGCATTCAGTGGTAGATGGATACAAAGAACCAACCATTCCTCCAACAGATAAAGATGGAAAGAAACTTGAAGAGAAAAATTCAAGAGACACAAGTGCACTCCTAAATGGATTGTCAAAATATATCTACACAAAATTTATGCATTGTGATTTTACAAAGGACATCTGGGTCAAGTTGAAGAATGCATACAAAGAAGATGATAAAGTCAAAGAAGCTAAACTTCAATTTTTCAGAGAAAAATTGGAACAACTAAAGATGAATGAAGAAGAGAAAATAGCTTCCTACTTTCTACGAGTTGATAAAATAATAAAGAGTATCAAAGGCTTGGGAGATGAGGTAAATGAATAGGTTGTTGTCAAAAAGTTATTGAGATCTCTACCAATGAGATTTTATTCAAAGATTTCAACACAAGAAGAGAGAGAGGATCTAGCTACACTGGCCATGGATGAGATACATGGGACACTCACAACTTATGAGATGAGAAAAGAACAAGATAATCTAATTACAAAAGAAGCAACATTCAAAGCATCCAAGAAGTCAAATAAAAATGGAAAGCAAAAGGAAAAGTCATACAACAACAATAATGACATCTCAGAAGATGATGAAGAAGTAGTCAACTTCATTAGAAGACTTAAAAAGGGAACCGACAAATATAGAGGTAAGATTCCATTGAATTTTTGTATTTGTGATTTCATTAGTAATTTTGCTAAAAATTGTCCCCATAAGAAAAATAAAAGTAATGAAGAAGATGATTCAAATAGAAAAAAATCATATAGAGGAAAAAGAACCAATTTTTTTTTTTTAAGAAAATCGTTTGCACCAAAGAAGACAACAACTTATCAAATGAAGATCAAAGCAGTGAAAGTAATACAAAAGGGTTATATTTATGGAAAAAGAATATTTCGATGAAGAAGGATCCGAAGAAGAATATGAAGAGGCATAAGTTGACTAGAAATAATAATTTTTAAGTTCCATAGAAGTTATAAAACAAGAGAAGAACAAAAACAAGTCACTTCAGGAAGAACTAAAGGAAAGACGAGTTCATAATTCAGATGTACTAGAGAAGATGATTACTAAATTAAAAATCCAAGTCGAGGAAGATAAGATAATTAATGAAACACTTAGATAACATGTATAATAAAGAGATAGGATCATTGGGAATTAGGAAGAAGAGATTGTCACATTGAGAAAATATCTTCGAAAGAAAAACATGCAGAACAACTCTAAAGTTTTGGACGAGATTATTAGCAGTCAAAGAAAAAATCATGGCAAGTCTAGACTTGGATACAACTAGATAGAAAAGGGATCAAGATCCAAAACAACAAATCAAGAGACACAACCAAAACTCTACATAGAGATAGTCATAGGAGACAAGAATTTTTATAAGGAAGATCACAGCGACACTCCTCCACCCAGAAGGTTCATATTTCAGAATCAGTGACAGTCAGAAACAAGAATGACTCAATAATAAGAAGGGTTCAAAAGAGTAACTCATTTTAGAATATCTATAGCTCTCAAGTATCAAAATATATTTCTTGGTTTATGTTATTCATGTAACAATTTTGGACATTAGGTTGTGAATTGTAGAGAAAATAATAGGAACAAAGAAAACCATGAAAGTTATGCATGAAATGATTATTCAAGAAGGCCCAGTGAAGCACAAAACAAAAGCTACAATAGGTTTGAGTCCTTGAGTTCCGAGATAAAATGCTACAAATGAAAAATCCTTGGAAACATGGCTAAAGATTATAGAATGACAATTCCTCCAAGAGAATCACAACATAATAACAATAGGAAAATACATGAACCTCAAATGATATGGATAAGGAAGAAAAATCATCTCAACAGTGAAGAATGGACACTTGCTCTACAAGATAAAAAAAAGAAACATGGATGGTATGTTGACAATGGATGCTCAAAGTACATGATAGGTGATGAGGGAAAGTTTCTAACTTTGAAAAAGGAAAGAGATGGACCAGTATCCTTTGGAAATGATGACTCAACTAGAATCATTGGAAGAGGCACAGTTAGAATCGGAAATAAGGATACCAAGGTAGAGAATGTTCTACTAGTGGAAGATATGAAACATAATATTTTGAGTGTATGTAAAATATGTGTCCAAGGTAAAAAAAAATTGTTTGAATCACAAAAATGTGAGATAATAAAAGAAAGTTCAGGCAGAGTGGTTGCAACAGCTATAAGAGCTTCAAGAAACACATATGTATTAAGTGAAATTGGAAATGAAAAGTGTTGTCTAGGAAAGTGTTACTCTCTAATTTTGTTCTTGATTTAGTGGGTATTCGTAATCTTAAATCCTCCTTGCTTATACCTTGTTGCTTGAATTTTAGACTTTTACCCTTGGTTTGATTTTCTATGTTTTGCATTTTTTCACTTTGAAATAATTTTCTTAAGTTTTTGAAGGTTTAGGACGTGATTTAATGAGATTTGTCCCATCACTTGTCTATTTGAATTTTGAAATTTCAAATTATTGCCCAATCATGAATGGCGCTACAGGAATAGCGCTATTCCTGCAGCGCCAAGGTAATTATGTTTTGACATGTGCCAGCCAACCCAGATCTTATCATGATTGCACAAATTGTGGATAGAGGACCTGCATCAAATAAAACACGTTCTGATATTATTAAACAACACCATCACCTATTATTCTAATGTATAGGATGTTGTGTGAAGAGATTGAATTTAGAGGAGTTGTTGTGTTCTAATAGTCATAGGTTTTAAAGTTCCCAGTTTCAAACCACGCAGAGTTTTTACAGAAATGTATCAGTAACATGGCATCGAAGAAAAGTGGATAGATAATTAGGTTGGAACCTGAGGGCATATAATTTCTTGAAGCTTACCCACAAATGGTGTAGAGGTTTAAAAAAATGGGTTGGTTTGAGTTTTTTATGACCCTCCAGGGACATGATGAATAGGTCTCTATGATCTTCACACATAAACTTTGATTTTTCTAAAGTTGTGATTGGGAAATTGCTGATGATGGTGAATGAACACTCAATTGCAAGAGCCTGCATATTTTCAATTGGTGGAGAAAGGTGGTGGAAGAAAGAGAATGTGGTAATAGAGTTCATGAATCATTTCTTGATACCAAAAAAGAAGAACCCTAATTGGAAAAAAGGAATCTCACATAGATGGATCAGAAAGGAGTGACATACTGCATTGATTATCATTCACAGAGATCCTAAGATTGTTTAATCCAGTCTCTAAGTGATGATCAAAAACCAAGAAAAATTAAAATGGCCAAAGGGAAAATATCAGTTATACAGAAACATAGTGTTACAGTTGATGAATCCCCAATCAAATAATAAACATCTGCAACCAGAGTAACAAGGGCCAACAAAAGGAAGATGCAAACTCAACAAATCATTGTTGATACTCATGTAGGTAAAGGTCAAGAATAAGCCACCACCAATAGAGGTATCAGAACAAAACCTGATACAGAGATAAAAATGGAAGTGGATGAAGATTAATATTATAATATTAACCCAATTCAATCCACAGTCACTCATAAACATAAATTAGCCATTAAAAAAGGTGCCAATGGAAACAAACAGGAGAAGAAATCTACACCTATGTCTAAACACCCTAGGAGAAATTACACTAGGGTTACCAACAAATTTAGGTTAAAATCTAAGGCTATTTTTGACCCATCCATTAAAAAAGAGAACCTGATAGTCATAGAGGACAATTCTGTAGATTCTAAAACTGGTATTAAAGAATAGGCAGAGATATTTCCATTGCAGAGGAAAGAAAAAGAAGACAAAAACTTGGGGAAGATACAAAGAAAAGGAAAATAAGTTTCTCAGTATTTAACAACACCTATAACAAGAGAAACCACTATATCATCAAAAGCTGAAGTAGTGTTTTTTGATGACAAAGGTTATTATTCTGTAGAACAAGAAAAGCTACAGGAAATACTTTATTTTTTACATGTTTTAGTCTTTATCTTCAAGAGAAGTTGTAGAACATGTGGAGATGAATTTGTTGAAACCAAAAGAGGTTTTTTTGGGAAGATTCCCCTTCACAAAACCTCTCTCGGTTTTTACACAACAATCACATTTTAAGAGATTTGAATATATCTTTGAGGCTTATTTTTCTGAGATTTCATAATAAATAATTTCTGGTTTTAGTCAGTAAGTTTGGGAGAGGTTGTAGAACATCTAGAGATGAATTTATGGAAAAAAAAAGAGGTTTTTGTTTGGAACCTAACCCTTCACAGAAACCTCTCTCATGTTTTACACAAAAAACATATTTTAAGAGATTCCAATTTTATCTTTGAGGCCTATTTTTCTGAGATTTCATAATAAATAATTTCCTGTTTTAGTCAGTAATTTTGGGAGAGGTTGCAGAACATATGGAGATGAATTTATGGAAACAATTTTTTTTTTTTTTTTGGGAACGAGTCCCTTCACAAAAAATTCTCTCGTTTTTTACATATCTATCACCTTTTGAGAAATACAAAGATATTGTTGGACCTTATTTTTCAAGAATTTGCCAGATTTATTTTCCTAAAATATCTCATGGACAATAGTTGACAATCCACCTCATCAATTCGAATTGGAGATGGATAAGTTAAGGGTTGAAAATTTGATTATTCAGGGACATGTTTGAAACTCCTTGCAAGACAATTTTATTCTATGTTGAAACTTAATGGCAAAGACATATCAATGGTCAGACTTTCTCTTCTTTCATGTTCTTTTTCTCTTCTTTCTTGAGATCATTTTTCAATTGTAATGCATTGTTTTCTTGGTCTTAATTGATACAATGAAGAATGTTTTGTTATTATTATTATCAAGATTTGATTTACAAGATAATATTCTTGTTTCTTAACTATATTTTGAGATAAGAATTCTATGTGAGGTTAACAAATTGAACACTTCATATTCTTTTTCCTTATTTGTCTGATTTATCTATGTGGCTACCCTTTAACCAGCCAGTGGGATATCACTTTCCCTTATTCTGAAATTCCTGTTTACTTTGAAACCTTGAACCAGTTTTCAACCACCCTTTTAAAAAACCAAATCATAAAACCCTTAAAATACCATTGCAATAACCTGTTGATTCCCTATCTTGCCCTCTCACAGTCAAGTGCAACTTTAGGGACTAACATATTTTGGCGCCATTGTCGGGGACAAAGACACGAAGTATTTATCCTTGGGAGAACGACACTGATCAATTCTAGATCTTGATGGTGAACAAGAGTTGGATACTTTTTTGATTGTATCATTCACCTGGTGACTCTATGAAGGAAGAATCCATTGACAACTCCACTGATGCGAGATGTCAAAGGTTATGGAAGCCATTTTGGCTTGTAGGTTTGATCCATTTAATTTTTTTGGTATTCCTCGTTTTCCAAATGTTTTGCCTACTATGCATGAATGGGGAGACTACCTTCTGAGGTTCAGAGGAGATGATCACGATCATCGTGCACAACACTTGATTGATTTTCATAAATACATGGACCAGATTGATATTCATCATGAAGATTTATTGTTGAAGATGTTTATGTACTCTGTAGAAGGAGAGGTGAGACAATGGTACATATTTCTTCCTGCTTCTAGCATTTCTTCTTTAAGAGAATTTCATGTTGCATTCAATGAACAATGTAAAAGGTATTTTCCAGCTGAGCTTCTTTTGGTAGATTGTTGTGAACATTGTAAATCAAGATATTATTCTCAAGAAATTGATTACTCTAGCAGCACAGATGAAGAGGATGATTACATTGAGGAAGAGGAAGAAGATTCATTATCATCATATCTTCTTCTAAATCTGTCCTACAACAAGAATATTTTCAGCATTCTGATCTTGAAATTCATAACAATGATACTTTAGATGCATTTGGTATCAATCTGAATGTTTCTAATAGTAGTGACTATGATACCAATGTTGTTCTAATCTGTTTGAGGATCAATTGTTGACTAAAGAAATTCTTGTTGAAGACCATATTGTAGATGAGAAAGAAAAGACAACAGTTGCAAATGTATTTGATGTTGTTTCATATGCATCTTATGGTCAAAATTCTAATGATGATCAAGAAACATATATGCACTTAGTTTTTCAATATGATCATGAAGTAGAGGTCCTTGGTTTTTAGAGTTCATATTTTTTTTCAAATCATCCTTTATTTGATGAGTATGATGATAATCCTGAGGTCCTGGATCTAGATGTTAATGATATGATAAATTCTAACCAGCAAATTCATGAAGGAATTCATTCCATCGTCCATGAAGATCCAGAGCTAGTGTATGATAGTTATGAATTTGAAGGTAGCATGGAAAGTGATGATCGACCTCTTGATTTTGATGATGATAATGTTGTTTTAAACAATGTTATTCAAGAATCATATGAGTAGGTTCCATATGCTTTTGATAAAACCAATGATGTTCAAATGAGTTATGCTCTCATAAATGGAGAAGAAATCATAGAGCAACAATATGGCTTCTTGCATCAGCTAGAGATGCAGTACCATTGGTAGAATCCTATGTCTCTCTACATGGGGTTCGTGTTTCTAGAGGTTCAAAATTTTTCAACGCTTGAAATTAAAGTAAATTGCAGTTGTAAGTATGGGCTGTACATTCATTTTTTGCTGCAAAAATATCAGTTCTTCTACATTTTCTTATTTAATTGCAAGGAAGAAGACCCTCTTGGAAGTGAAATCATTTCATGGTTCCATTGGAAATTTTCCTACACATGATCAACATGATTTCAACAGGAAAGTAGAGGAGAATGGTTGAATAAGCTTGCATCCAAGCATTTTTGTTTTAGTATGAAAGAATAAGGACTCCATAGCCCAATGGAAAGACTACTTGCAGTTTTGTGGTTGTTATTTTTGAGCCCAATAAAGACTCCATATAGCCAATGGATTTGTTTTTATACAGTTGTGTTGTGAATAAAGGATGACAGAGCACGGAAATCAGAGAATCGAGAGCAAGGTAAAGGCATTGGTTTGTAGATCTTAAAGTTTATCATTAAAACTTCACCCCCAGAAGGAGCCAATGTTAGTCTCTAATTTTTTTCTTGATTTAGTGTGTATCCCTAATCCTAAATCCTCTCTGCTTATACCTTGTTGCTTGAATTTTAGACTTTTACCCTTGGTTTGATTTTCTATGTTTTGCATTTTTGCAGTTTGAAATAATTTTCTTAAGTTTTTGAAGGTTTAGGACGTGATTTAATGAGATTTGTCCCATCACTTGTCTATTTGAATTTTGAAATTTCAAATTATTGCCAAGTCATGAATGGCGCTACAGGAATAGCACTATTCCTACAACGCTAAGGTAATTATGTTTTGACATGTGCCATCCAACCCATATCTTATCATGATTGCACAAATCATGGATAGAGGACCTGCATCAAATCAAACCCGTCCTGATATTATTAAACAACACCATCACCTATTATTCTAGTATATCGGATGTTGTGTGCATAGATTGAATTTAGAGGAATTGTTGTGTTCTAAAAATCATTGGTTTTAAAGTTCTCATTTTCAAATGGTGCAGAGTTTTTACAGAAATGTATCAGTAAAATGGCGTCGAAGAAAAGTGGATAGATCATTAGGTTGGAACCTGAGGGCATAGAATTGCTTGAAGCTTACCCACAAATGGCGTAGAGGTTTAAAAATGTAGGTTGGTTTGATTTTTTTATGACCCTCTAGGGACATGATGAACATGTCTCCATGATCTTCGCACAAAAACTTTGATGTTTTTGAAGTTGTGATTGGGAAATTGTTAATGATGGTGACTAAACACTCAATTGTAAGAGCCTGTAGATTGTCAATTGGTGGAGAAAGGTGGTGGAAGAAAGAGAATGTGGTAATAGAGTTCATGAATCAATTCTTGATACCAAAAAAGAAGAACCCTAATTGGAAAAAAATAATACAACACAGCTGGATCATAAAGGAGTGACATACTGCATTGATTATCATTCACAAAGACCCTAGGATTGGTTAATCCAGTCTCTAAGTGAATATCCACAACCAATAAAAATTAAAAAGGCCAAAGGTAAAAGATTAGTTATACAAAAATAGAGTGTTAAAGTTGATGAATATCCAATCAAAGAAGAAATATCTGCAACCAGAGTAACAAGGGCCAACAAAAGGAAGATGCAAACTCAACAAATCGTTGTTGATACTCTTGTAGGTAAAGGTCAAGAAGAATCCACCACCAATAGAGGTAAGAGATCAAAACCTGATACAAAGATAAAAATGGAAGTGGATGAAGATTAATATTATAATATTAACCCAATTCAATCCACAGTCAGGCATAATCAGAAATCAACCATTAAAAAAGGTGCCAAGGTGAAAAAACAAGAGAATAAATCTACACCTCTGTCTAAATACCCTAGGAGAAATTCCAATAGGGTTGCCAAAAAATTTAGGCTAAACTCTAAGACTATGTTTGACCCATCGATTAAAAACGAGAACCTCATAGTCATAGAGGGCAATTCTGAAGATTATAAAATTGGTATTAAAGAACATGCAAAGTTATTTCCATTGCACAGGAAAGAAAAATAAGACAAAAACTTGGGGAGGATACAAAGAAAAGAAAAATAAGCTGCTCATTATTAAACAAGACCTATAACAAGAGCAACACCAGATTATCAAAATTTGAAGCATTGTTTTATGATGAAAAAGGCTATTATTCTACAAAACAAGTAAAGCTACATGAAATACTATGTTTTTTTACCTGTTTTAGTCTTTATCTTCAAGAGAAGTTACAGAACAACTAGAGATGAATTTGTTGAAACCAAAAAAGTTTTTTGTTGGGAACATGCCCCTTCACAAAAAACTCTCTCGGGTTTTACACAACAATCACATTTTAAGAGATTTGAATTTATCTTTGAGGCCTATTTTTCTAATATTTCATAATAAATAATTTCCTATTTTAGTCAGTAATTTTGGGAGAGGTTGCAGAACAGATGGATATGATTTGTTGAAACCAAAAGAAATTTTGTTGGGAACATTCCCCTTCACAAAAAACTCTCTCGGTTTTTACATAGCAATCACATTTTAAGATATTCGAATTTATCTTTGAGGCCTATTTTTCTGATATTTCATAATAAATAATTTCATGTTTTAGTCAGTAATTTTGGGAGAGGTTGCAGAACACATGGAGATGAATTTATGGAAACCAAAAGAGGTTTTTGTTGGGAATGAGTCCCTTCACAAACACCTCTCTCATTATTTACACAACTATCACCATTTGATATATACAAAGAGATTGTTGGACCCTATGCTTCAGGAATTTGCCAGATTTATTTTCTTAAAAAATCTCATGGACAATAGTTGACAAACCACCTCATCTAATTGAATTGGAGAAGGAGAAGTTAAGGGTCAAAAATTTGGATATTAAGGGACCTGTTTGAAACTCCTTGTAAGAAAATTTTATTCTATGTTTACACTTAATGGAAAAAACCATATTGATGGTCATGCTTTCTCTTCTTTCATGTTCTTTTTCTCTTCTTGCTTGAGATCATTTTTCAATTGCAATGCATTGTTTTCTTGGTCTTAATTGATACAGTGAAGAATTTGTTGTTATTATTATTATTATAAAGATTTGATTTACAACATAATATTCTTGTTTCTTAATTATATTTTGAGATAAGAATTCTATGTGAGGTTAACAAATTGAAGACTTCATATTCTTTTTCCTTATTTGTCTGCTTTATCTATGTGGATACCCTTTAACCAGTTAGTGGGATATCTCTTGCCATTATTCTAAAATTCCTATTTACTTTGGAACCTTGAACCAGTTTTCAACCACCCTTTTAAAAAACCAAATCATAAAACCCTTAAAATACCATTGCAATAACCTAATGATGTTGTAGCTTTCCCTCTCACAGTCAAGTGCAAATTTAGGGACTAACAGAAAGGATGATGAAGTGTGGATATGACACATAATAATGTGTCACATAAACTTTGATAATATTGTCAAATTCAACAAAAATAAAGTAGTCAAAAAAATTCCCCAGATCACGAAGCGAACCAACACTTTATGCAAGCATTGTCAATAAGGAAAGAAAACCAATACTAGCTTCAAGTCAAAGGAATACCCCACAACAAAGCCGTTGGAAATTGTGCATACTGATCTAGTTGGAACAATTAGAACAAAATGGTTGAAATATGAGAAATACTTTATGTTATTGGTTAATTATTATACAAGGATGATTGTAGTTTGTTTTCTCAGGAAGAAGTCAAAAGATTTCGAGAAGTTCAAGATATACAAGGAAATGGTTGAAAATGAAATAGATTCAAAAATCAAATGTTTGAGATTGGATAATGGAGGAGAGTTTACTTCAAAGGAATTTATGGAATTCTACATCAAGCATGGGATAAAAAGGAAATTCTCCATTGCTAGGACACCACAACAGAATAGAGTCATCGAAAGGAAGAACTTGACAATATAGGAAATGGATCGAACTATGTTAATGGATTCCAAGTTGACAGATATATTTTGGGAACAGACAACACTTGTAGAAGTGCACATTCAAAATAGAGTAATGCTTAGAAACAACAGTGATAAAAATCCCTATGATATATGGAGAGGAAGGCCAGTGAATGCGAAGAACTTCAAAGTTTTTGGAATAAAATGTTGCATTAAAAGAGAAGATGGTTGTTGAGATCCATTTTTTCCATATTTTTTGCCATACAAATACACTTATCATTACACCTTGTCCCCGCATTTTGTAACTAATATATCCCTAACTACACCGTAAACCTCCATTATCTCTTGTTATTCATCCTATGTGGTTAATACACAATTTTCCATATTTTTAGTGATTAAACAAATGATTATACAATAGTTTTGTCGATGATGGTTTAATCCTATGTTTCTATGTCCAAGAAGCATGTTTTGTATTTTTTAGGTTCTGATATATGCATTGTCCATGTTCTGGTACCTATGTTCCTGTTCCGGTACCCGCATTGCAGGTCATCTGATACTCCAAGTTTTCTGGTACCAAAAGGTTCTACAGTCAACCGATACCTGCATAGTCATCCGGTACCTGCACAGTCATTCGATACCCATGATCCATGTCATCTAGTACCCACACTCCATGTCATCGAGTACTCAGTTTTTCCAGTACCAATACTGCGCTCATCAGGTACTCCAAGTCATCCGGTACTAGAAGGTTCTACAAGTCATCTGGTACTCACAGTCCATGTCATCCGGTACTCACACTCCATATCATTCGGTACTCACAATTCAACACATCCAATACTAGATTTTTCCAGAAACCATCCGGTACCAGAATGCTCTAGGTCATCCGGTACCAGCATCAACAACAATCCGGTACTAGAAATAATTTGAAATTTTGGAAAGCTTCTAGAGGAAAATCAGAGACATGGATTTTGATCAGAGCCACGTTTACATGCAGACACGTGAGAGAGAATTCACCCAAATCGCACGTGTGGACCTCTAGCTCAGGGGGAATGATTCTGTCAAAATTAGTAAAAAAACTCAAACTGCCAAATTATGCCTCAATTTACGTGCACATGGGAGCATATATTGTAAAACCGAAAAATGGGTTCTTAGAAATATCATCCAGCTACAAAACCCATAAAATGTTGTATAAAATTCGAATTCATTGGGAAGATATGGGTGGATCCCTAACTCAGATTTGCCCAAATTACAATAAAACCCAGATTTTTGAGGATTTTATCTAAAATTGTAGATTTTGAAATATGAGCATTGGGATTCAGTCCCATCCACTCCTCAATGATTATTCATGTATAAATAAGACTCATAGGGATATGATAGGGAGCCATTAGTTTCATGAATATTTTGTAAATGAAAGATTTATTCTTGTGAGAAAGGCTTAAGGAGTTGTTAGCCATGTAAAAACTGAGTTTTTGATCTCAATGAAGAATTGATTGTTGCTGCCACATTGAGCATCCTTCTAGCTTGAATTGATTGTCGTCAAGCAACACTCACCTCCTGGGAAGGGCCCATCAGCGTGGGTAAGTGTTGCTATGTTCTATTTTCTTGGTAGTTTAACATTGCATTGTATGTTTATTTCATTACAAGTCAATTTTAGTTTTGTTATCATTTGAGTTAAAGTTTTGTTAATTTTATGTTGTTTCATTAGATGGATGAATTTACACTCATATCAAATTTCTCAATTAAGTGCATTATTACACTTCTTAATCTTTGAGTCTAGTCTATACTCCTTCCATTACTTATGTGTGCTTATATTTCTGCATATCCTTTCAATGCTCTGTTTCTATGCTTAATTAATTGTGGACAACATTCTCTTGCTTCCATGCTTCACTCTCATCTATTTAATCATTCAAACCTCCCTTTGCATCTATCATTTTCCACCATTGATTTTCCATCCTACTCACACATCAAAACCTACTATTCAATTCACATATACATTCACCTATTCTACGTTGTCCTAAATAGTGTAAAACAGAGTAGTTCCATTTGCCACATATAACCTTTCTCTTCTATATTCACCTCATCTTTCTTCACACAATTCACTCCTTAATTGTTAATTTGATTATACATTATAATCAGTTAATTACAAGAGTAGATCGTTGCCATCTCTTCCTCATTTTTTGTGTATTAGTTATTGAGTTTAAATGCTGCCTTTATATCTCAATTACATAGAAAACCACTTCCTTTTCTCATATTCATTCTTTTTCTTTCCATCTCTTTCTTTTTTCTTTACTTTATGGATGTATTCATTTGATGAGTGGTTCTGATTTTAAGATGTGTGATTTTACATTTGCTTAATATTTCTATAGTTTAAGTTTGGATTTCTTTAAGAATTATTTTTGTTCTTAGTCAATTTTGTTTTTTCATTGCTTTGTACTAGTCTACACTTATTTTCACACTAATTTTCTCTCTTGTTTTTGTTATTGATGAATGATTTTGTTATAATTTTGTAGGATAGAATTTAATCTTCCCATTTTAGGATAGATCTTTGCAATAAATTGTTGAGCACATAGTTTTGTTTTAGTATTTCCTTTTGTTTGGCTTCTTATTGCAAACTTGTAGCTTCAAACACCAATGGACAGATTAAAGGTCTAACTCATGAGACATGGCCTTCCCGCATTGGAATTCTTCCTAAGGTGTTAGTTTCTATTGTGAATTTCATTTCCGTTTTCTTGTTTCTTTTATTGCATTTAAGTGTGGATCCACTATAGGAAATAATCATTGAAGGACATAAGACTTGAGTAAGCTACTCATGATTAGTCACACAAACATCACCTCGAGTGCCTGAAAGATTGTGATCTAAGCCTTTATAGCACTAATTATTCCAATGTCCCAGTGATGAATCCTTAGTGTTAATTTGTTGTAGTGTGGGTTTGAAGATTGTTTTGCCGACCTTAGATTAGGCTAGACTAGGCTTTAAACCTGCGTTTCTTGCACCTGCACCTCAAAGCTTACGAGCCTTGATTGATAATTAAATGTGGGAATTAATAGTGCATATATATAGCCCCAACATTTTGGCACCATTTCCGGGGAGGTGCTAAAGGGATTAGAGCATAAGTAGGTTGCTTTTATTTCTCCAAAGCCTTGAATGTTCCTTTCATGCAAGTGTGTTGCTTTTCATGCAAGCATGTTTATTTTCATGCAAGTGTGGTGTGATTTTAAGACGACCTAAGGGCAGAGAGAAGACAGTAAGACGTGAGGGAAGAGTGCACACATCCACTTTAGTGGGGTTACTCCAAAGTTAGATTGTCCTCTTCCTTTCAGTAGTTAGAATTTGTGTTTTATTAGCATTAGCCATTTTTTATTGGGGCAAATTATATTAGTAATATTATTTTATTTATGTCAGCTTTAGGCCATTAGTTGTAATTATACCTCCTAGTCTCCTATATATATCAAGGAGACATTTTCATTTTGAATCATCTTATACTTGAACATTTAAGTGGGGTAAAAGGAGGTTGCCCCCTCGAAGAGGCTTATTATATGAAATTGTATCTTTTTCAAGGCGTTGAGTACTTTTTATGAGGTTTTTCTATGCTATATTGGTATTTGGTTCTTAACATATGGTATCATAGCTCAAGGTCTTGGGGTTTCGCTGGTACATCTAAGGCAGCTTGGCATTTTCACTATAATTTTTTTTCTACAATGTTTCAAAAGAAACGGCTTGGAGGATATTTATTAGACAGATCGAGGTACGTTGGGTTCAAAATTCAGCTCCTGAGGCCTTATAACTTTGGAGATACAGTCTGTACAAGATAGGGTTTTGGAATCATCCTGAAATGAGTCATTGCAGAATTTTTTCTATAAAAAAGTTTCCATAACGTTTCATACCATGAACTTCAAAGGATATTTACAAAAATTATTAAGGTATCTATGGTAAAAATTTCAGCTTCTGGGTCATCTTAAATTTATAGATACACCCTGTGTAAGATAGGGTATCTGACTAGTCCTATTGACTAGTCTCAAGAAGGTGTTCCAGGTAAAACAATCATATCTTCTTCCTAGAGTATTCAAATTGAGTGGGACTGGATTCATTGGATCGTGGACATTCTGTAGTATTTTTGGTGTGAGTTTTATAATTTTGTATCAATTATTTTGTGCGAGGCATGCTATACAAGTGAGATCTCCTGGAAAGGACAAAAATCAACAAGTTGTGGGGAAGTTACTGTTGGACATGCCTACCACACTTAGAGGGGGGGTGAATGAGTGTGGGTTTTTTTTCCCCAAAACTTCCCTCTTGCACAAAAAATCATCTATTAGCATTCAACATTTATTCATTACCCATTGTTGTCATTTATAACGAGTTAGATGTGAGCACATATCAACAACATATATCAGCAATATATCATCAACAAGTCATCACCACAATGAACACAAAGAACACAAGATGTATGTACA
>ML824241.1:35865-50391 GCA_009831015.1 Picea engelmannii | reverse complement strand
TTCTATGATGCTTCCATCCCTTCCATCCAGTCATGTTCAATCATGAATGAAGAACCAATTGCAAATCCTATCACTCAACTGCTAGAACAATCTTCTTCGCAAGAAGAGAAAAATTCTTCCGATAATGTTGAACAAGCTAGGGAGGTAGGATATATTGATCAGGCTCTTATTGACAACCAAATTAGTTTTTCCTTTGAATAATTGTATTTTCAGTCTTTGAACAGTATGGAAGAAGATTCATTTCTGGCTCAAGGTGAATATCCTCATTCTTTTAACTCATGCTCTAATCAACATTTAAAATTAGTCATTGAAGAACACTTAAGTAACAAAAATCATCTTGAATGTTCTAGTACTCCTATGAAACCGATTAGAGAAGAAGATATACAACTAGAAGAAGAAACCTTAAACCTTCATCCTCAAAATGCACTTTGTTCACAGGAAAGACTAGATGTTTGTCACATAAATTTTCAATTATCTATCACACAAAAGGCAAATCTAGATGATCATATTATGTTGAGGAATTCATCACCAAAACAGAGTGAGAGTTTTAAAGAAAGTGAAGAGAATTGTCTTGAAAATACCATTGTTGAGTATCATAGTTCAAGAGATTCTTTTCATCTACTTATTTATGATTCCTTTTATTCTTTATATCCCGATCTCTTCCTAGAATCTGGTGGACTTGACATCTTACCTACAACATACTACTCTTTTCCACCACAATCATATCCTTTCGATATGATAAATTTTGGTGAAATTAATTCCGAGCATAACATTGATAAAACCGGATTTGACGCTTGTTCACTTTCATCACTCACATGGGAAAAGGACATGTTGCGAGATGATTTTACACAATTTATTGCTGAAAAGGACAATGCATTACATCTTATGGAAATCAAACATTCTAAGTTGCATATTCGTTCTTTAATTAGCTCGAATCTTAATGTTTATGCTTCACATTTTCAAATGATCAATCTCATCGAAGGAAACATTCAAACCAATGATCCAATTGATTGCACGAATTCTCCTATGATGAGTTTCCCATTGGTATATTCGTTTCATCAAAGTCATGGTTTGCATCCTCATTTTTGTGATAGGATCTTAGGATGGCTTGAATATTCTTATATAAAAAAATTTCATAATGAAGATAAAGTTGCACTTGCTTTATTTCTACCTAATAATCTTGGAAGTAGGCGTGACATATTTCTTTTAGATCCTCCATGTGAAGAAATTAATGAGTACTTAGAGAATTGTCAGGAGGATGGGGAATTTCAGCCTTGGCTGATGGTTATTCCATTTCCTCGTAATCTTGACAAGTTTTTCAAACCTACTTACACTCTCCCATGCCAATATGACCTTTATCACAACAAGATTGCGCAATGGCTGGAGGATTCGTACAACAAGAACATCCAAGAAAATGGTAAGATCATGCTTACTTTGTTTTTAGATGATGATTATGAAGGTAAGTGTGATATTTTTCTGTCATTTGTTGATATACTACCATTCTTATTAGTAATGCTTGATCTTGTTTCCGTTGAAGGATTAGAGTTACTCCGATGGCTACATTGGAAACATGACTTCACATAGTATCCCGATTTGTTCAATAGTTAGGGTAGGTTTAGGAATAGGTTTTCTTGTAGTTCTATTTCTCACTATTTCTCTTTGTAATAATGCAGTCATGAATGCAAGTGGGCGCCCCACGAGAACCATAATATGGTTGTTGTCAGGGAAGTCCCCTTGATCCTTTTTCTCTTTACTTCTAGTTGAACGCTTATTTTCAAAAATGTATTATCGTCATAAAAATCTTAAATTGAAAGTAAAGAGATAAATAAATATAAATCAAACCTGACCCAAGGTACCATGAGTAGGAATGCTTTGCCATCATTCAGGATTTTCCTACTTTCTTTCAGTTTCCCAAAGGATTTGTTCCATGAGGTTTTTAGATGCACCTTCTATGCATATTTGTTTTTTGTTTTTGTTGTTTGGATTTCTTTGCTTTCCAACTTTTTTTTTCGTTGGTGTGTTTTGATTTCTCCCTTAGGCTTACTAGTTTTTTCTTTTGGAAATACACATACCTGAATTTTGGAACTGTTCAGACAAAGAAAAGAAGTAAATTCTTTCGCTGAAATGACTGCTAAAAAATTGTATAAACATCAATTATATACTTCTGAAAATTTACATCTGTGTTGAAAAGATTGTTGTTTGAAAGAAGTTAACTGATTTTGATCTATGAGTAAATCCTATCATGATCATCTATTATCTTTTTACGATGTCCCTGTTCCTTAAAGGAATGACTCAGAAAGATGTCTCCCCGCCTTATAAAGTTGGTTCTGTAAATAAACCATATATGGATCTTAATAAAGGACAGTTCTAAAAAAATTTGTTGAAAAAAAATGTTTAAAATATCGTAATTTTCAGCATCACCCCGCTCAATCATATATCTTTAAAAAATTAAAACAAAAAAGAGTTGTGGGAAGTGCTTGTAAACCCACCGGGATGCTGAACAGGTTTGCTGGAAGCAGGTAAATGCATGGATGACGCCAATACAACTTCATTGGGGTACTAAACAGGCACGTTGGCAGCGAAGCAATGTCGGGTATATGAAAATTTGCAAAAATGAGATAACCTGACCTTAAAATGTCCTTTATTCTGATCTGGAACTTCCTGGCAGGATACAGATATCAGAGTGGGTTAAATGGAAACCCTGTCGAGTCTATGGACACTTACTAGCAGCAGTGGCTCTGTCAACAGTATTGGGTATTTCATCTTTAATATCGTGGCTTGCTTATCTTAAGACTGTTATCAGTTTTGATCCTTTAAGCATTGCAGGAATATTTGATAAACAATGATGTTTAAACAATTTTTTGGTTGTTGTTTTTGAGTTAGATTTTTTCTCATTATCATAATCTGGTTTGTTCTTTTGGAAGAGATAACTGCTTCTACCAGTGTGTCACCATTGTTGGCAGGCAATTCGCATTTTTATCCTATCCTTATAAGCTGCCCATGCCAGTGTTTTGCAACCCTTCATTTTCGTCCCAATCTTTGAATAAAATAACACCATTATTTTTTGCGCTATTTACACACCATCCTTTGTTCTTGTTTCCATGACTGAAAGCATGAAAACTTTGATTTCGAAGTCATATTAAAAACGTCATTGGATTTTTATGATCATTCTTGTCTATATGTTCATTGGGATTCCAATTTAATTATGGTTATACAATTGGCAAGACCCCGAGATTCTTTACTTATTTGGCATTTTTGTTGTTAATATGATTTCAATTTTTATGAGACTGTGATGATTTCATAAGGATTGTGATTCAATCATTGATTTATTGGTGGTTTGATGTATCTTGATCAAATTCATTGGCACATTGGTTTCATGAAAACTCATTGACATTGTGGTTAGACCCTCAGTGTAATCTTTTCATACAAAACATATTTGATATGATCGAACCCTTGGTGATTGATTTCAAATCATTATTTTGGTTTTTAAACTATGCTAAAACTATTGCTCGCGCAAATGTTTGGTCCACTTTCCATAGATTTCATTGATTGTTTTGAATGGCATGGTTTTTAACATATGCAATAGTGATTTGAATCATTATATGCACCATCGGTTGTACTATGGGAAATGACTATTTTGCATGGGCTGAGCTAGCTCCACCACCTTCGCACATTTGGTCATTAATGCCTCCCCCTATCCTGGGTTAATTATGTTGTTTTCGGGTAAGCCCTTGAGGGTTCTGCCCCTGCGTATACTCTGTTCGAACCCTTGCCCGAGCACCCTGCTTACCGTGTGCTCCTTTCTATGGCACCAATGGCGTGTATAGAGCCAAACGGTAGCCAAACTCTATTACTATTTGATAATTCCCATAAGGATTTAGAAAACAGTGGTTGGCTGGTGTTTATACAAAGGTTCGAGGGTTTCAACCTTTCGGTTTCCCAACAATTCGCCCTCACCGTTGACAGTTGCAGGGCTAAAGTCAGTGACATACAACTCAAGATGAATGAAGAATTCATTAGCTCGGCTACAGGACTAGCAACTACAGGCCAACGATGGTTTAAAAATTCCAAAGTAGATGAGGTGTCATGGCCATTACTATTTGTATCAAGAAAGATTGTTTCCTTTGATAAAGGTATGCCTATTTATACACTCAAACCCAGGTGGCACGATCTTTTGGTAACTGTGAAACAATTTGTGACCTGTGAAGGTCGGTATGGCTTGGTATTTCTGTATCCCCTCTGGTTATTGATGAATTTCATGGGTTATCCTGTGAACATGCCACATACTTCTTGCGTAGTCTTTACAAGATGTCTAAGAGATTCAAGCGCGAGAAGGCTGATAGCAGCCTTTTTCATCACGGATTGATTAGACTCATTATTGTCCAATATTTAAACCTTAGTGGCGATAATTGGCAAGCCTTTCTATCCAGAAATGGCTTTTCTAATCCAAAGTCTGCTCAAATCAACAAGGTTGTGGTTAGTGAGACTTTGGTTGGACCAGCCGTGCCACTTCATATCCTTCTACCCCCTGTCAAACCCTCAGTTTGCCCCGACTCAGACCTACCTGATGCCTTGGTTAACCCGTGTGCTAAGGATGATGTTAAGGCCGTCAAAAGACCTGGGAGGAAGAAAACAAGCAGTGATACTACTATTGACATAAGGGGGAATAAAAATGCTCGATTGATATCAAGACTTGCCCAGAACAAACCTAAACAAAACATCGACCAAAATCCCATAGTGTTGAGCGAGGACTCAAACTCTGATATCGAGCATTTCCTAGCTGAAGAGTACCCCTATTCTCATGGCCTATGCTCTAAGAAACCCTATGACTATGTCTCTAACTTACCCCCTTGCCTCAAAAACGACCCAAATTACCCAGGAATCAAGCTGCACAAGGAAACCCCTGGTAATCTAAACAAACCCTCTCATGTGATGCCAAAGCCCGAGCAGCCATCATGCATCCAATGTAATGCTTGGCTAGAGAATTATTACACCGACGTTCCTTTGTTGCAATCAAAGATCAAATCATTAGAGGAGCAAGTGACAGTGCTGGCAAAGGAGAACGACAGGCTATGGACCAATGAGAAGAAACACAAAACCACTAGTTCAATTGTCTTCAGGAACGTTGAGGCAACAACGGCCTTCATCAATTCCAAGTTATCATGATCGAAGCCTTTTCTTACTGTTCAGGTGCATACGAATTACAATGATCAATTGGGCATGTTGTAGCAATTTAGGAGATACTTTTGTGATGTAGTTGTTATCTTGAGTAAAAAATAGAGACTTAGGATATTATCCCTAGATTTTTTGTAAACCGTTTTGATAATTCCCACAAGGATGTTTTACCCTCTGCGAATTCTTTAAATACTTGTTATTTTTTGTAAGGGACCCATAATCATCATTGTTGGGAGAACCAGATCATGGATTTATGATACAGACTGGAATGAAAGTTGATGTCTTGTAACAGCTTTAGCTTTCAATATATCAAACTTTTGTTTCAAGTTTTATTCATATCAGTTTGTAGTCGATTATAGACTACTTTAGCTATTGTAATTCATTGCAGGTTGATGTGACCTGGTTTATATGTTGTCCATATATGATTTCTATTATTTTAAAAGTACAACAATTACCTTGCTTCAATTTAATGAATTAAAGTTTTATCTTCTTCATTGATTGAATTGTTACATACAAATTGTTGCACACAGATTTATCTAATTGTGATGGTTTGTAAAACATAAGATTGTTGTAATTTTTTATGTCTTGTTTGTCCTGTCGTTTATATTTGAAGAGCACAACCACTTCTAGTTTATGAGAAGTTCGTGGAGAATCTGGTGCAGGTTTATTCCCACTGAACAGCTGAATCAACTATTGCATACAGGACAAACCTGAAGTGTTACTTCAGGTCAGTTTGTTATTTGTTGTTTGATAGTTAATTTCTTAGTATAATATAAGTAGTTTAGATAGATATATTTATAGTTCAGATTTATAGTTAGAATTATTGTTTTAGTTTCTTAGCTTAGATAGTTTTTATTTAATTTCTTTCTCATAAAATTATAAAAATCAAAAAACAATAGTTTCACTGTCTTAGGACAGATTACAAACGACTTTTGTTGGTTTTCATTTAAATCTGTAATCTATAAATATTGTATATTTGTAATTGGACCTGATTTTGTTCGTAATTGAACATTTAATTTTATAGAATTATAGTTGTATAATTTAGGTAGTAGATTGCATATATGTATTTTAGATTCATTACTTAGTTTTCTTTAATTATTGTTTTCATTTAGATTAGTTCCTTAGTGTAGTTTTATTTGTTTTCCTAGGACTTAGATCGGCTAACGGAGCCGCTAAACCCGTCAGGGTGGGTCATTCCAAATGGCTTGGGTTATTTAAACAACCCCGGACCGGATCCACTCTTCCAGTTGGCAAGTGTTCAATTTCGCCCATCAATAAATGGCACTAGAAGGAGGGTCGACTGACAAGTCGGCCTTGTAGGAGCCTTTATTTTAAATGTATTCAATTTCCCCCATGGATCCCCAAATCACTGTGTTGGAACATGATTTCAACTTTTCATTACCCAATGTTCCCAATGAGACAGTCTCTTGCTTGTCCAAACTCACCTTTGATGGTGGAGGCAATACATCTGCTAAAGACCACCTTAACAAGTTTTGGTGCAAATGCATCAAACATGACAGCTCAGATTTAGGAGTGTTATGCAAACTATTCGCTTTTACTTTTAGAGGTCGGATTAAACATTGGTTTGAATCCTTTCCAACATGTCACATTTTTTATTGGTTTCAATTTGTAGATGAGTTTCTAGATGCTTTTGAAATTTATGATTTTGATCAATTATGTGAAGAATTTCATACTTCGCTAATCAACGGCGATTCATCTTAAGAAGAATTTTTGACAAGATTCTATCATATCCTCTATAAATTTAATCTCAATGACATGTCATTGGCAGTAAATCTCTTCTATGATGCTTCCATCCCTTCCATCCAGTCATGTTCAATCATGAATGAAGAACCAATTGCAAATCCTATCACTCAACTTCTAGAACAATATTCTTTGCAAGAAGACAAAAATTCTTCCGATAATGTTGAACAAGCCAAGGAGGTAGGATATATTGATCAGGCTATTATTGACAACCAAATTAGTTTTTCCTTTGAATCATTGTATTTTCAGTCTTCGAACAGTATGGAAGAAGATTCATTTATGGCTCAAGGTGAATATCCTCATTCTTTTAACTCATGCTCTAATCAACATTTGAAATCAGTCATTGAAGAACACTTAAGTAACAAAAATCATCTTGAATTTTCTAGTACTCCTATGAAACCGATTAGAGAAGAAGAAACCTTAAACCTTCATCCTCAAAATGCACTTTGTTCACATGAAAGACTAAATGTTTGTCACATAAATTTTCAATTATCTATCACACAAAAGGAAAATCCAGATGATCATATTATGTTGAGGAATTCATCACCAAAACAGAGTGAGAGTTTTAAAGAAAGTGAAGAGAATTGTCTTGAGAATACCATTGTTGAGTATCATAGCTCAAGAGATTCTTTCATCTGCTTATTTCTGATTACTTTTACTCTTTATATCTCGATCTCTTCCTAGACTCTGGTGGACTTGACATATTACCTACAACATACTACTCTTTTCCACCACAATCATATCCTTTCGATATGATAAATTTTGGTGAAATTAATTCTGAGCTTAACATTGATAAAACCGGATTTGATGCTTGTTCACATTCATCACTCACATGGGAAAAGGACATGTTGCAAGATGATTTTACACAGTTTATTGTTGAAAAGGACGATGCATTACATCTTATGGAAATCAAAAGTTCTAAGTTGCATATTTGTTCTTTAATTAGCTCGAATCTTAATGTTTATGCTTCACATTTTGAAATGATCAATCTCATCGAAGGAAACATTCAAACATATGATCCAATTGATTGCACGAATTCTCCTATGATGAGTTTCCCATTGGTATATTCATTTCATAAAAGTCATGGTTTGCATCCTCATTTATGTGATAGGATCTTAGGATGGCTTGAATATTCTTATATAAAAAAATTTCATAATGAAGATAAAGTTGCACTTGCTTTATTTCTACCTAAGAATGTTGGAAGTAGGTGTGACATAATTCTTTTAGATCCTCCATGTGAAGAAATTAATGAGTACTTAGAAAATTGTCAAGAGGATGGGGCACTTCAACCTTGGTTGATGGTTATTCCATTTCCTCGTAATCTTGACATTTTTTTTAAACCTACTTACACTCGCCCATGCCAATATGACCCTTATCATGACAAGATTGCGCAATGGCTGGAGGATTCGTACAACAAGAATATCCAAAGAAATGGTAAGATCATGCTTACTTTGTTTTTAGATGATGATTATGAAGGTAAGTGTGATATGTTTCTGTCATTTTTTGATATATTACCATTCTTATTAGTAATGCTTGATCTTGTTTCCGTTGCAGGATTAGAGTTACTCCGATGGCTACATTGGAAACATGACTTCACATAGTATCCTGATTTGTTCAATCGTTAGGGTAGGTTTAGGAATAGGTTTTCTTGTAGTTCTATTTCTCACTATTTCTCTTTGTAATAATTCAGTCATGAACGCAAGTGGGTGCACCACGAGAACCACAATACAGTTGTTGTCAGGGAAGTCCCCTTGATCCTTTTTCTCTTTACTTCTAGTTGAATGTTTATTTTCAAAAACACAGTATCGTCATGAAAATATTAAATGGAAAGTAAAGAGATAAATAAATCTAAATCAACCCTGACCCAAGGTACCATGAGTGGGACTGCTTTCCCATCATTCAGTATTTTCCTACTTTCTTTCAGTTTCCCAAGGGATTTGTTGCATGAGGTTTTCAGATGCACCTTCTGTGCATATTTGTTTTTTGTTTTTGTTGTTTGTATTTCTTTGCTTTCCAATTTTTGTTCTTCACTAGTGTGTTTTGATTTCTCCCTTAGTCTAACTAGTTTTTGCTTTTGGAAATACACATACCTGAATTTTGGAACTGTTCAGACAAAGAAAAGCAGAAAATTCTTTCGCTGAAATGACTGCTAAAAAATTGTATAAACATCAATTATATACTTCTGAAAATTTACATCTGTTTTGAAAAGATTGTTGTTTGAAAGAAGTTAACTGATTTCGATCTATGAGTAAATTCTGTCATGATCATCTATTATCTTTTTACGCTGTCCCTGTTCCTTAAAGGAATGACTCAGAAAGATGTCTCCCCACCTTAGAAAGTTGGTTCTGTAAATAAACCATCTCTGGATCCTAATAAAGGACAGTTCTAAAAAATTTTGTTGAAAAAAAATGTTTAAAATATCATAATTTGCAGCGTCACCCCGCTCAATCATATATCTTTAAAAAATTAAAACATAAAAGAGCTGTGGGAAGTGCTTGTAAACCAGTCGGGATACTGACCAGGTCTGCTGGTAGCGGGTAAATGCATGCATGACGCCAAGACAACTTCGTCGAGGTATTGAACAGGCCCGCTGGCAGCGAAGCATGTTAGGTATATGAAAATTTGCAAAAATGAGATAACCTGACCATAAAATGTCCTTTATTCTGATCTGAAACTTCATGGCAGGATACATATATCAGAGTGGGTTAAATGGCAACCCTGTCGAGGCTATGGATGCCTGCTGGCAGCAGTGGCTCTGTCAACAGTATTGGGGATTTCATCCTTAATATCGTGGCTTGCTTATCTTCAGACTATTATCAGTTTTCATCCTTTAAGCACTACTGGAATATTTGATAAACAATGAGGTTTAAACAAATTTTTGGTTGTTGTTTTTGAGTTAGATTTTTTCTCATTATCATAATCTGGATTTTTTCTTTTGGTAGAGATAATTGCTTCTACCAGTGTGTCACCATTGTTTCCAGCCAATTAGCATTTTTATCCTATCCTTATAAGCTACCCACGCCAGTGTTTTGCAACCCTTGATTTTCGTCGCAATCTTTGAATAAAATAACACCATTATTTTTTGCGCTATTTGCACACCTGCCTTTGTTCTTGTTTTCATGACTGCAAGTGTGAAAACTTTGATTTCGAAGTCATATTAAAAATTTCACTGGATTTTATGATCATTCTTGTCTATATGTTCATTGCGCTTCCAATTTAATTATGGTTATACAATTGGATAGACCCCAAGATTCTTTACTTATTTGGCATTTTTGTTGTTAATATGATTTCAATTTTTATGAGGCCATGATGATTTCCTAAGGATTTTGATTCAATCATTGATTTATTGATGGTTTGATATATCTTGATCAAATTCGTTGCCACATTGGTTTCATGAAAACTCATTGACGTTTTGGTTAGACCCTCGGTGTAATCTTTTCATACAACACATATTTGATATGATCGAACCCTTGGTGATTGATTTCAAATCATTATTTTGGTTTTTAAACTATGCTAAAACTATTGATCACGCAAATGTTTGGTCCACTTACCATAGATTTCATTGATTGTTTTGAATGGCATGGTTTTTAACATATGCAATAGTGATTTGAATCGTTATATGCGTCGTTGGTTGTACTGTGGGAAATGACTGTTTTGCATGGTTTGAGCCAGCTCCACCACCTTCGCACATTCAGTCATTAATGCTTCCCCCTATCCTGGGTTAATTCTGTTGTTTTTGGGTAAGCCCTTGAGTGTTCTTCCCCTGCGTATACTCTGTTCGAACCCTTTCTCGAGCACCCTGCTTACCGTGTGCTCCTGTCTATGGCACCGGTGGCACATATAGAGCCAAATGGTAGTGAAACTTTGTTACTATTCGATAATGCACATAAGGATTTAGAAAACAGTGGTTGGCTGGTGTTTATACAAAGGTTCGAGGGTTTCAACATTTTGGTTGCCCAACAATTTGCCCTCACCTTTGACGGTTGCAGGGCTAAAGTCGGTGACATACATCTCAAGCTGAATGAAGAATTCATAAGCTCAGCTACAGGACTAGCAGCTACAGGCCAATGATGGTTTAAAAATTCCAAAGTAGATGAGGTGTCGTGGCCATTACTATTTGCATCAAGAAAGATTATTTCTTGTGATAAAGGTATGCCTATTTCTACCCTCAAACCCAGGTGGCACGATCTTTTGGTAATTGTGAAACAATTTGTGACCTGTGAAGTTCGGTATAGCTTGGTATTTTTGTATCACCTCCGGTTATTGATGAATTTCATGGGTTATCCTGTGAACATGCCACATTACTTCTTGCATTGTCTTTACAAGATGTCTAAGAGATTCAAGCGCGAGAAGGTTGATAGTAGCCTTTTTCATCACAGCTTGATTAGACTCATTATCGTCCACCATTTAAACCTTAGTGGCGATAATTTGCAAGCCTTTCTATATAGAAATGGCTTTGCTAATCCAGAGTCTGCTCAAATCGACAAGTCTGTGGTCAGTGAGACTTTGCCTAGACCATCCGTGCCACTTCATATCCTTCTAACCCCCGTCAAACCCTCAGTTTACCCCGACTCAGACCTACCTGATGCCTTGGTTAACCCGTGTGCTAAGGATGATGTTAAGGCCATCAAAAGACCTAGGAGGAAGAAAGACAACAATGATACTATTGTTGACAGAAGGGGGAAGAAAAATGCTCGATTGATATCAAGACTTGCCCGGAACAAACCTAAACAGAACATCAACCAAAAGCACATAGTGTTGAGCGAGGACTCGGACTCTGATATCGATCATTTCCTAGCTAAAGAGTACCCCTATTCTCATGGCCTATGCTCTAAGAAATCCTATGACTATGTCTCTAACTTACCCCCTTGCCTAAAAAATGACCCAAATTACCCAGGAATCAATCTGGACAAGGAAACCATTTGTAATATGAACAAACCCTCGCATGTGATGCCAAAGCTCGAGAAACCATCATGCATACAATGTAATGATTGGCTAGAGCGCTATTACATCGACGTTACCTTGTTTCTATCAAAGATCAAATCGTTAGAGGAGCAAGTGACAGTGTTGGCAAAGGAGAACGATAGGCTACGGACCAATGAGAAGAAACACAAAACCACCAGTTCAATTGTTTTTAGAAACGTCGAAGCAGCAACGGCCTTTGTCAATTCCAAGTTATCGTGATCCAAGCCTTTTCTTATTGTTCAGGTGCATATGAATTACAATGATCAATTGGGCATGTTGTAGCAGTTTAGGAGATACTTTTGTGATGTAGTTGTTAGCTTGAGTCAGAAATAGAGACTTGGGATATTATCCCCAGATTTTTTGTAAACTGTTTTGATAATTTCCACAGGGATGTTTTACCCTTTGGGAAGTCTTTAAATACTTGTTATTTTTTGTAAGGGACCCATCATCATCACTGTTGGGAGAACCAGATCATGGATTTATGATACAGACTGGGATGAAAGTTGATGTCTTGTAACAGCTTTAGCTTTCAATATATCAAACTTTTGTTTCAAGTTTTATTCATATCAGTTTGCAATCAATTATAGACTACTTTAGCTATCATAATTCATTGCAGGTTTATGTGACTTGGTTTATATGTTGTCCATATCTGATTTCTCTTATTTTAAAAGTACAACAATTACCTTGCTTCAATTTAATGAATTAAAGGTTTATCTTGTTCATTGATTGAATTGTTACGTACAAATTGTTGCACACAGATTTATCTAATTGTGATGGTTTGTAAATCATAATATTGCTGTAATTTTTTATGTCTTGTTTGTCCAGTCGTTTATATTTGAAGAGAACAACTGATTCTAGTTTACAAGAAGCTCGTGGAGAATCGGGTGCGGGTTTCCTCCCACTAAATAGTTGAATCAACTATTGCATACAGGACAAACATGAACCGTTACTTCAGGTCAGTTTGTTATTTGTTGTTTGATAGTTAATTTGTTAGTATAATATAAGTAGTTTAGATAGATATATTTATAGTTAGAATTATTATTTTAGTTGCTTAGCTTAGACAGTTTTTATTTAATTTCTTTCTCATAAAATTATAAAAATAAAAAAAAAATAGTTTCGTTGTCTTAGGACATATTACAAGCGACTTTTGTAGGTTTTCATTTAAATCTGTAATCTGTAAATATTGTATATTTGTAATTGGACCTGATTCTGTTGGTAATTGAACATTTAATTTTATAGAATTATAGTTGTATAATTTAGGTAGTAGATTGCATATATGTATTTTAGATTTATTACTTAGTTTGCTTTAATTATTTTTTTCATTTAGATTAGTTCCTTAGTGTAGTTTTATTTGTTTTCCTAGGACTTAGATCGGCTAACGGAGCCGCTAAACCCGTCAGGGTGGGTCATTCCAAAAGGCTTGGGTTATTTAGACAACCCTGGACCGGATCCACTCTTCTAGTTGGCCAGCGTTCAATTTTTCCCATCAAAAAATGGCGCTAGAAGGAGGGCCGACTGACAAGCCAGCCTTTTAGGAGCCTTTATTTTAAATGTATTCAATTTCCCCCATGGCTCCCCAAAGCACTGTGTTGGAACATGCTTTCAAATTTTCATTACTCGATGTTCCCAACGAGACAGTCTCTCGCTTGTCCAAACTCACCTTTGATGGTGGAGGCAATACATATGCTAAAGACCACCTTAACAAGTTTTGTTGCAAATGCATCAAACGTGACATCTCAGATTTAGGAGTGTTATGCAGACTGTTCGCTTTTACTTTTAGAAGCCAGATTAAACATTGGCTTGAATCCTTTCCAGCATGTCACATTTTTGATTGGTTTCAATTTGTAGATGAGTTTGTAGATGCTTTTGAAATTTATCATTTTGATCAATTATGTGAAGAATTTCATACTTCGCTAATCAACGATGATTCATCTTCAGAAGACGTTTTGACAAGAGTCTATCATATCCTCTGTAAATTTAATCTCGATGACATGTCATTGGCATTAAATATCTTCTATGATGCTTCCATCCCTTCCATCCAGTCATGTTCAATCATGAATGAAGAACCAATTGCAAATCCTATCACTCAACTACTAGAACAATCTTCTTCGCAAGAAGAGAAAAATTCTTCCGATAATGTTGAACAAGCCAGGGAGGTAGGATCTATTGATCAGGCTCTTATTGACAACCAAATTAGTTTTTCTTTTGAATCATTGTATTTTCAATCTTCCAACAGTATGGAAGAAGATTCATTTCTGGCTCAAGGTGAATATCCTCATTCTTTTAACTCATGCTTTAGTCAACATTTGAAATCAGTCATTGAAGAAAACTTAAGTAACAAAAATCATCTTGAATTTTCTATTACTCCTATGAAACCGATTAGAGAAGAAGATATACAACTAGAAGAAGAAACCTTAAACCTTCATCCTCTAGATATACATCTAGTCAAAGGAAACACTAGATGTTTGTCACATAAATTTCCAATTATCTATCACACAAAAGGCAAATCCAGATGATCATATTATGTTGAGGAATTCGTCACCAAAATAGAGTGAGAGTTTTAAAGAAAGTGAAGAGAATTGTCTTGAGAATACCATTGTTGAGTATCATAGTTCAAGAGATTCT
>ML824241.1:0-35419 GCA_009831015.1 Picea engelmannii | reverse complement strand
CGCTTGCTTTATTTCTACCTAAGAATCTTGGAAGTAGGTGTGACATGTTTCTTTTAGATCCTCCATGTGAAGAAATTAATGAGTACTTAGAGAATTGTCAGGAGGATGGGGCATTTCAGCCTTGGCTGATGGTTATTCCATTTCCTCGTAATCTTGACAAGTTTTTCAAACCTACTTACACTCACCCATGCCAATATGACCCTTATCACGACAAGATTGCACAATGGCTAGAGGATTCATACAACAAGAATATCCAAGGAAATGGTAAGATCATGCTTACTTTGTTTTTATATGATGATTATGAAGGTAAGTGTGATATGTTTCTGTCATTTGTTGATATACTGTCATTCTTATTAGTAATGCTTGATCTTGTTTCCGTTGCAGGATTAGAGTTACTCCGATGGATACATTGGAAACATGACTTCACATAGTATCCTGATTTGTTCAATAGTTAGGGTAGGTTTAGGAATAGGTTTTCTTGTAGTTCTATTTCTCACTATTTCTCTTTGTAATAATGCAGTCATGAATTCAAGTGGGCGCACCATGAGAACCATAATACGGTTGTTGTCAGGGAAGTGCCCTTGATCCTTTTTCTCTTTACTTCTAGTTGAACGTTTATTTTCAAAAATGCAGTATCGTCATGAAAATCTTAAATGGAAAGTAAAGAGATAAATAAATCTAAATCAACCCTGACCCAAGGTACCATGAGTAGGATTGTTTTCCCATCATTCAGGATTTTCCTACTTTCTTTAAGTTTCCCAAGGGATTTGTTGCATGAGGTTTTCAGATGCACCTTTTGTGCATATTTGTTTTTTGTTTTTGTTGTTTGGATTTCTTTGCTTTCCAATTTTTTTTTTCGCTGGTGTGTTTTGATTTCTCCCTTAGGCTTACTAGTTTTTTCTTTTGGAAATACACATACCTGATTTTTGGAACTGTTTAGACAAAGAAAAACGAAAAATTATTTCGCTGAAATGACTGCTAAAATATTGTATCAACATCAATTATATACTTCTGAAAATTTACATCCGTGTTCAAAAGATTGTTGTTTGAAAGAAGTTAACTGATTTCGATCTATGAGTAAAGCCTGTCATGATCATGTATTATCTTTTTACACTGTCCCTGTTCCTTAAAGGAATGACTCAGAAAGATGCCTCCCACCTTAGAAAGTTGGTTTTGTAAATAAACCATCTCTGGATCTTAATAAAGGACAGTTCTAAAAAATTCTGTTGAAAAAAAATGTTTAAAATATTGTAATTTTCAGCGTCACCCCTTTCAATCATATATCTTTAAAAAATTAAAACATAAAAGATCTGTGGTAAGTGCTTGTAAACCCACCGGGATACTGAACAGGTCTGCTGGTAGCGCGTAAATGCATGCATGATGCCAAGACAACTTCATCCTTTATTCTGTTCCGGAACTTCGTGGCAGGATATGGATATCAGAGTGGGCTAAATGGCAACCCTGTTGAGGCTATGGATGCCTGCTCGCAGCAGTGGCTCTGTCAACGGTATTGGGGATTTCATCTTTAATATCGTGGCTTCCTTATCTTAAGACTGCTATCAATTTTCATCCATTAAGCACTGCTGGAATATTTGATAAACAATGATGTTTAAACAATTTTTTGGTTGTTGTTTTTGAGTTAGTTTTTTTCTCATTATCATAATCTGGATTTGTTATTTTGGAAGAGATAACTGCTTCTACCAGTGTGTCTCCATTGTTGTCAGCCAATTCGCATTTTTATCCTATCCTTATAAGCTACCCATGCCAGTGTTTTGCAACCCTTGATTTCCGTCGCAATCTTTGAATAAAATAACACCATTATTTTTTGTGCTATTTGCACACCTTCCTTTGTTCTTGTTTTCACGACTACAAGCGTGAAAACTTTGATTTTGAAGTCATATTAAAAACGTCACTGGATTTTTATGATCATTTTTGTCTATATGTTCATTGTGCTTCCAATTTAATTATGGTTATACAATTGGCAAGACCCCAAGATTCTCTACTTATTTGGCATTTTTGTTGTTAATATGATGTCAATTTTTATGAGACTGTGATGATTTCCTAAGGATTGTGATTCAATCATTTATTTATTAGTGGTTTAATGTATCTTGATAAAATTCGTTGGCACATTGGTTTCATGAAAACTCATTGATGTTGTGGTTAGACCCTCGATGTAATTTCTTCATACAACACATATTTGATATGATCGAACCCTTGGTGATTGATTTCGAATCATTATTTTGGTTTTTAAACTATGCTAAAACTATTGCTCGCGCAAATGTTTGGTCCACTTACCATAGATTTCATTCATTGTTTTGAATGGCATGGTTTTTAACATATGAAATAGTGATTTGAATCGTTATATGTGTGGTCGGTTGTACTGTGGGAAATGACTATTTTGCATGGGTTGAGCCAGCTCCACCACCTTCGCACATTCGGTCATTAATGCTTCCCCTATCCTGGGTTAATTCTATTTTTTTTGGGTAAGCCCTTGAGCATTCTGCCCCTGCATATACTCTGTTCGAACCCTGGCCCGAGCACCCTACTTACCGTGTGCTCCTGTCTATGGCACCGGTGGTGCGTATAGAGCCAAATAGTAGCCAAACTCTGTTACTATTCAATAATGCCCATAAGGATTTAGAAAACAGTGGTTGGCTGGTGTTTATACAAAGGTTCAATGGTTTCAACCTTTCAGTTGCCCAGCAATTCACCCTCACCTTTGACGGTTGCAGGGCTAAATTCGGTGACACACAACTCAAGTTGAATGAAGAATTCATAAGCTTGGCTACACGACTAGCAGCTACAGGCCAACGATGGTTTAAAAATTCCAAAGTAGATGAGGTGTCATGGCCATTACTATTTGTATCAATAAAGATTGTTTCCTGTGATAAAGGTATGCCTATTTCTACCCTCAAACCCAGGTGGCATGATCTTTTGGTAATTGTGAAACAATTTGTGACCTGTGACGGTCGGTATGGCTTGGTATTTATGTATCACCTCCAGTTATTGATGAATTTCATGAGTTATCCTGTGAACATGCCACATTACTTCTTGCGTAGTCTTCACAAGATGTCTAAGAGATTCAAGCGCGAGAAGGTTGATAGCATCCTTTTTCATCACGGCTTGATTAGACTCATTATCGTCCACCATTTAAACCTTAGTGGTGATAATTGGCAAGCCTTTCTATCTAGAAATGGCTTTGCTAATCCAGAGTCTGCTCAAATTGACAAGGCTGTGGTCAGTGAGACTTTGGCTGGACCAGCCATGCCACTTCATATCCTTCTACCCCCTGTCAAACCCTCAGTTTGCCCCGACTCAGACCTACCTGATGCCTTGGTTAACCCATCTGCTAAGGATGATGTTAATGCCATCAAAAGACCTGGGAGGAAGAAAGACAGCAGTGATACTACTATTGGCAGAAGGGGGAAGAAAAATGCTCGATTTATATCTATACTTTCCCGGAACAAACCTAAACAAAACATCGACCAAAAGCCCATAGTGATGAGCGAGGACTCAGACTCTGATATCGAGCATTTCCTAGCTGAAGAGTACCCCTATTCTCATGGCCTATTCTCTAAGAAACCCTATGACTATGTCTCTAAGTTACCCACTTGCCTCAAAAATGGCCAAAATTACTCGGGAATCAAGTTTCACAAGGAAACCCCTGGTAATCTGAACAAACCCTCGCATGTGATGCCAAAGCCCGAGAAACCATCATGCATCCAATGTAATGCTTGGCTAGAGAGTTATTACACCGACATTCCCTTGTTGCAATCAAAGATCAAATCATTAGAGGAGAAATTGATAGTGCTGGCAAAGGAGAACAACAGGCTATGGACCATTGAGAAAAAACACAAAACCACCGGTTCAATTGTCTTCAAAAACGTCAAAGTAGAAACAGCCTTCGTCAATTCCAAGTTATCATGATCGAAGCCTTTTCTTACTGTTCAGGTGCATACGAATTACAATGATCAATTGGGCATGTTGTAGCAGTTTAGGAGATACTTTTGTGATGTAGTTGTTAGCTTGAGTTAGAAATAGAGACTTGGGATATTATCCCCAAATTTTTTGTAAATTATTTTGATAATTCCCACAGGGATGTTTTACCCTGTGGAAAGTCTTTAAATACTTGTTATTTTTTGTAAGGTACCCATCATCATCACTGTTGGGAGAACCAGATCATGGATTTATGATACAGACTGGGATGAAAGTTGATGTCTTGTAACAGCTTTAGCTTTCAATATATCAAACTTTTGTTTCAAGTTTTATTCATATCAGTTTCCAGTCGATTATAGACTACTTTAGCTATCGTAATTCATTGCAAGTTGATGTGACTTGGTTTATATGTTGTCCATATCTAATTTCTCTTATTTTAAAAGTACAGCAATTACCTTGCTTCAATTTAATGAATTAAAGGTTTATCTTCTTCATTGATTAAATTGTTACGTACAAATTGTTGCACACAGATTTATCTAATTGTGATGGTTTGTAAATCATAAGATTGTTGTAATTTTTTATGTCTTATTTGTCCCGTTGTTTATATTTGAAGAGCACAACTGCTTCTAGTTTACGAGAAAATCATGGAGAATCTGGTGCGGGTTTCCTCCCATTGAACAGCTACATCAACTATTGCATACAGGACAAACCTGAAGCGTTACTTCAGGTCAGTTTGTTATTTGTTGTTTGATAGTTAACTTGTTAGTATAATATAAGTAGTTTAGATAGATATATTTATAGTTCAGATTTATAGTTAGAATTATTATTTTAGTTGCTTAGCTTAGATAGTTTTTATTTAATTTCTTTCTCATAAAATTATAAAAATCAAAAAACAATAGTTTCGTTGTCTTAGGACAGATTACAAATGACTTTTGCAGGTTTTCATTTAAATCTGTAATCTGTAAATATTGTTTATTTGTAATTGGACCTGATTCTGTTGATAATTGAACATTTAATTTTATACAATTATAGTTGTATAATTTAGGTAGTAGATTTCATATATGTATTTTAGTTTCATTACATAGTTTGCTTTAATTATTGTTTTCATTTAGATTAGTTCCTTAGTGTAGTTTTATTTGTTTTCCTAGGACTTAGATCGGCTAACGGAGCCGCTAAACCCATTAGGGTGGGTCATTCCAAACGGCTTGGGTTATTTATACAACCCCGAACCGGATCCACTCTTCCAGTTGGCAAGCATTCAATTTTGCCCGTCAACATGGTGGTAGACAGATTTTCTAAAATGGCACACTTTATACCATGTCAGAAAACCAGTGACGCGACTCATATCACGAACCTGCTTTTCAAAGAAGTCGCCAGACTTCATGACTTACCAAGGAATATAGTTTCATATCGAGACACCAAGTTCGTCGAACATTTCTGGAGGAATTTATGGAAGAAGTTGGGGACAAGTTTGTCTTTTAGCTCAACTTATCATCCTTAGACGGATGGACAGACAGAAGTTGTGAACAGAATCTTGGGAGATTTACCGAGAAGCCTAGTGACTGAACACCACAGTCAGTGGGATCACATTCTGCCACAGGAAGAATTTTCTTACAATAATTCACACAATAGAAGCACAGGGCAGAGTCCATTCCACATTGTTTATGGAATATAACCAAGGGGAGTTTCTGAAATGAAGGATTTAGAACAGGATGAAACTAGAAGTGCTAGTGCAGATAATTTTGCAGAGGCAATGAAAGAAATTCACAGCCAACTGAAGGAGCGATTGCAGAACTCGAGCCAAGAGTACAAGCGCAGAGAAAATCAACACAGGAGAGAACTTCAATTTGAAGCTGGTGATCTGATTTTTGCACACTTGAGAAAGGAAAGGTTCCCAAGGGGAATGTATAACAAAGTGAAAATGAAAAAGATTGGACCATGCAAGATCATAAGGAAATTTGGGGCAAATGCATATGAGATCGAATTACCCGATGGGATCGAAATTTCATCGATATTCAACATCTCATATTTATCCCCTTACAAAGCTGACGAAGCAGGAGAAAACAGTGAAAAAATAGAGGTTCAATAGACTAAACAAATGCTTGTAGCTGAAAATCCACAGATGGAAAGTATACTTGACAAGAGAGTCAGTAAGAGGACTAGGAGAAAAGACTATTTTGAATACTTAGTCAAGTGGAAGGGACATCTAGTTGAAGATGCTAGCTGAGAGAATGAAGCAAGAATTCAGAAGCATTGACAGACAGTGCAAGAGATCATGAACAAGATTCCATGAAAAATTTCAAGCGAGGGAGTATGATGCAAGAGAATCACCGGTAGCAAGTGAGCATGGGACAAATGCCATCGCATTTTTTTGGCACATGTTAAAATTGTTTGCAATATTTTGAAATTTTGGATGCGCATACTTTAATGTAATAGTTAAGAAGGGCATACTTCCATATTGTAAATAGATCTTGAGTGATTCGTTCTCATCTGTAAGGTGTAGAGGCATTTATGCATAGTTAATGAAAGTAGGTAGATTTAAATTCTAGATTAGACAGTTTTAGGAGCTAGAGGGAAAACCAACTATAGACACCCTCATCTTGTATCATTGTAAAATTAGCAAGGATATCATAGAGCATAGAGAAGAGCTGTAGCGAAGAGTGGTAGAGAAGAATCCATGTACAGAAGTTCTAAAATTAATACATGAAGCTTTGATTTAGACTCATGGGGTTCTAATGTTTTTTGTGTATACATACTAAATGTTATGCTTATGGTTGTTTTACTCTTTCTGTTGTACATTTTATTTTATGCTATGTATATATGATTTCATGTTAAGTATTTTAAGTCTGAGAGAGTAAGGAAATGAGTTTCAAATGTTTCTCTTCTTGAGTCAGAGTTCCTGCAAGGAGTGTAGTGAAGCGTCCGCAAGGAGTGCATTGATGGGTTCAGAGTTCATCTCTAGAAGCTCGGGAGGGATACCATTGTTCTCATTTCAACTGAAGTGCAAGACAAGCATAGAAACCATGCAAGGTGTGCGCAGGCTAGTCGAGACCTTAGAACACATAGACTAAGGTTGAGAGGTTGAAGGACTGTTGTTGCAGAGTTGCACAGAGTCAAGAGATTCAAATATTTAGGAATATTTAAAGAAGTGTCGCAAGGAGTGCGTGCAGAAGTCTTTTAGGAGACTTGAGTTTGTGAAAGGAAGCTTAGGAGGGTCAACACTTTCAAATTGTTGAAGAGCAGGAGAGGATTTTTGGTCATCGTGCAGAGGCCAAGTCAAAGTGAAGAGGATCGCTGAGGTGACTCAGAGAAGAGTTTTTTGAAGAAGAAACTTGGACGGTCGAGTTTCTCCAAGGAGAACTCCTGAAATAGTGAGAACCGTAGGATCTACAGGAGTTGCAAGGCAGATAAGGGGCCGCTGATCTTAACTTATTGGGATGTCAGATCATTTCAGCATTTTGGGGTTCGAAAGTCCAAAGTGTAAGCCAAATCCTTGACTGATCAAACCCCTGAAACACGAATAGAAGTATTCATGTGTGGAAAGAGTGGGGAAAGAGTATAAGTGTTTTAGAGTTCAGGAAATTGGGGATTGTAGTGACATAAGGTTGGGGTCAAGCGTTTCAAACTCATGATACCCGGAAACCAGAAACAAGAAGAAGGAAACACGTGGAAGGACAGGAGACTTTCTATCGAGGGTCATGAAAGCTCAGGAAGAGAAATACCATTTCGTCATTTTGGGACTTCGGAGATCGAAAGATGAAAGCGACAGATTATTCGATCCTTTGCATATCAAACTCCTAGTACACGGAATTCTGAAAGGATTTCAGAAGACATCATTTTGGCATTTCGGGGTTCGGAGGTTCAAGGACCCCGAGGACATAGTGGAAGTGCTTTTCGGTGGTTGAAATCCCAAAACTGCGAAGAGGAAGGGAAGATCAAAACATTTGCATTTCAGTAAATTGGAAGTCGCAAGTTCGGGACTACAAGGGTCGAGAGTAGAGTTGCACGTCATCGCAACTCTCGAATTTGCGAAAGCCAAAAAGATGAAATTGACATCAGGAAAAGGCAAGTATTAGTATTTCAGGTTTTGGAGGTTGAAGAGATAAGGCGCTCGACCACGGGATTCACGAAATCGTGAAATATGGTATCTCAAAATAAAAGAGGAGTTTCCTCAAGGTTTGTTGTGGGTGTTGATTTCCTGAAAGGGAAATAAAAGAGCCAATCAAACTCTCAAGGACCGAAAAGAAAAGATCCTGTGTGGATCCCAACCTACGGGTCTGGGGGTTTGCGTCAATGCTAGAGTCATGAACCTTATCAGGAAAATGATTCCATGCACATTTTGTAGCAGTAATAACCATTGTGTTGCAGACTATTGGAAACAAAAATTATATGGAAGAAAGATCTTGGAGACAAGAAGTATGCCAAGATGCGATGATGCGACATTGCAGATCAAAAGGAATGTGTGAGCAAAGTCAGTGTAACCAAGGAAGGAGTTAGAGAAATCCAAGGGGGATTCGACTCAGTCAAGGAGCGATTCCATCAAGTTTCTTCAAGAAAGAAACACTTTATCACATTGTCAGAAGAGCGGACATTGTGAGGATAGATGTTGGAGGTTGCATCCAGAGTTGTGACACTCAACAAAGCTTGAAGAGCCCAAGAAAAAGATGGATGTTGCAAAGGAACAAAAGGAAGCTGTTGAGGAGAAGAAGGATGTTGCAAGAGGACAGCAGGAAAATGTTGCGGAGAAGCAAAGGAATGACTGTGACACTTCATTTCCAGGAGATGGGTCGTCTGACTAGAATTGGGAAGATTTTATGCCCTATATGTAAATTGAGTCAGTGTCATTGTCATTGATGTAATAAAAGTGATTTGATTTATGAAATCACTTATTGAATCTAGTTAATGTTAAGTCTAGGTTGTTTTTCATTATTCAATTGATGTAAGGATATGGTCGATTGATGTAATAAACCTTTTGGGGTCCAAAAGGTCCTTAGTGGGAAGGCATGATCTAGATTTGGATCCAGGAGCTTGATAGAGCTCAGAAAAGCCTAAATATCAATGTTATCAGAATGACATCAACATGGACATGTGAAAAGGCCTCATCAATATGAACCCAATGCAACTTGAACGGGCTCAAACGGACGTCGTATGCTCCTGATATCGCAATCTAAAGTTCAGGTCAAACTGGCAAAAAAGTCAAAGTCAAAGTCAACAATTTGTACTGCTGACATCAGAAGGACAAGTAGAAGATGACATCAACATGAAATTAGAAGGACACATGGAAGCACCAGGACATGCCATGTGGCAGTCATTTTTGGCATTTTTAGGGGCTAATTTGGACCAATAAAAATTGGACATGTGGCAGTCTATACAACATGGCATGTGGCAGGTACGGTGATGACATGGCAGGTGTGCTTACGTGGCCAAATTCTGACAATTCAGGTATGGAGCTGACACATGGTTGAATCATTAATTGACAAGTGGCATCATTCCAACAAATAAGAAGGTGCCACATGGCCCAGACTTGGGCTGCCACATGGCACGAGGTAGTTGGCTCATTAGGTTGTATGCTATAAAAATCATGGTCTCCACAAGTTTTGAACTCGTGAGCTCCAAGGTAGGCTATGACTTTGGAATAATTTATATTCCATTTCACTACTATATGACTTGTTATAACAAGTCCACAAAGTTATATGTAAAGTGTTGTTAAATATATGGGCGCGGGGGCCACGGGCTATAGTTCAGATCCCTTACCATATGCACGGGAGTTATGGCTATGACTTAGCCTTTGAATCCAAGAAGCTCAACCATGTGACCATAAATAGGGGTGTGCGCTCATCTTGGGGGAATTATCCCTATTATTTGGCATAAAGTGGGTTTTGACCTTATCTTTATGGTTTTTATTGATTTTATTAACTAGTTTGGGTTATTTTGCCATATCTTGGTGGATATTGGGCCAAATTGAGTGCCACAAAAAGTGGGATGTTGGGATTTGATCCCTCTACCTCATGGATATATAAAACAATCCATTGTGAGTTTTTACACAATAAATAATCTACAAAGAATATTGAATCAAGTTGAGGAAGAACTTGCCAAGGTCAAGTAGTCTTGAGCAGTGCAAAGTAGTTGAGCTTTGGAGGCAGTTTCCCGGAGTTATACTACTCTATTTTCAGTTTCGTATGTTGCGTCAGGTTTTTGAGACAAACCAAAATAAAGCTAGTCAGTCTGAGCCCTATATGATGTAATTTGAATGCATATTGTAAAGCATTGAATATTGAATAGAGAAAGCCTCCCTCACTGAAGACAAAGGCCTGGAGACATAGGCGAGATTGCAAAACTCTGTTATCAACTTCTTGTGTTCAATTTGTTGATGGTTTGCATTCTTGTGTTATATGTTATTGCTCTTAATTATTCAAGTCTTTCTTGTTGTCATATTCACATGCACAATCAAAAAAATATCTTGATTAAATTGAGGTTATAGTGTGTAATTATTGAGCCTTCGATTTTCGGATCAACGTGACCACCCCATGGAATATCATAGTGAGACACTATCAAATGTTGTCCATAAGTACCCTACTTACGACAAAGAAATGTACTCCATTGTGCAATCCTACCGCCAGTGGAGACATTACATTCTTGGGAAGGAGACAGTCATCCACACTTATCACAAGCCACTACATTTCATACAGACCCAAGGAAAATTGCAGAATGATTGCCATTAAAAGTGGTCCACATACTTAAAGTAGTTCCACCTCAACATCAAGTATAAAATAGGAAGTACCAACCAATTTTTTTATTTCCTCAGCTGATCTCCAATAGCGACACTCACCACCGTGCTAGACTCTTACGTCCATGAGACCTCTGGATGGCCCCACCTCTACGAGACAGACCCTGACTTCTCCACCACCTACCAAATGTTGGGCGCCAACTCAATGGTTGTTAATTTCCATATTCAATATGTGTTGTTGTGTCGTCTGGGCCATCTCTGCGTTCCATCAAGCGAGCGCACGAAGATTATTTTGGGAGATCACTACAGTCAGGTGGAAAGAAACTTTGGCGTCAAAAAGATAGTGGCAGTGCTACATAAACATTTCTACTGGTTGCAACTTCGATAGGATGTCAAAAAGTATATCAAGTTCTACATCGCTTGTGTTATTTCCAAACCGACCACTAAGAAACAGGGCCTATACACTCCTCTGCGTACTCCTGACAGGCCGTGGAAATCCATCTCAATGGACTATATTTTGGGCCTCCCTTCCACTAAGAGGGGAAATGACTGTGTGTTTGTGGTTGTTGATCACTTTTCCAATATGGTGATTCTAGTCGCCTACATCATAGTAGAAGCCACTACCAATCTCTTATTTGAACGAGTATGGGCACATTTTGGAATCCCACAAACCATTATCTCATACCCTAACAGTCAGTTCCTCAACACATTCTGGTCAAGCCTTTGGCCACTATTGGATACCAGGCTCACCAAATCCACTGCCTTCCACCACTAGATATATGTCCAAACTAAGGTTGTCAATCGGATGATCATACATATCCTTCACATGTACAATTAAAAAAAACCTTGCACATGGGATGAGAGTCTTCCTTATTTCAAACATAGCTACAACTAAGCCCTGCATAGCTCAATTGTCCATAGCCCCTTTCAGGTGGGGTTGGGATTTCAACCATTGAGCCCCATGGATGTTGCACTACCTCTGGTGACCACCTCAACCGACTCGTCCCCTTCTCCACTTGAATATGACAAAACCACCTAGTTCATTGATTGGATCCAACACATCCACCAATAGGTTCAGGATATTCTACAGAAGTCTAATGCCAAGTACAAGCAAGACCATGATCAACATTGGGTGCCACATAAGTTTCAGGTGGGAGACAAATTTTGGTTTCACTTGCAGAAAGAACGCCTTACAGGGCCCCATCAGAAGCTTCACCCACTCTGTTATGGGTCGTACACCATCACCAAGTATGTGGGTGACAATTCTTTTGAGCTCAACATTCCCCCTTTCCTTGGCCTACACCCAGTCTTCAACATGGCTCTTTTTTGACCATTTTTCCCACCATTATTGGACACCTTAGAGATAGAAGAGAAATTGAAACCAACATAGCTCAACCCTGAATGAATGCAACAAGAATATAGTGATCATATTGTGGACACATATATCAAGGACACTCGACAGCAAAGGATCCAACTTCATCGAGTCATCAAAGTAGGCCAACTCCTGCACCAAGGCAAGTAGTTCACCTGGGGCCAAATTCAGCAGAAATTTCCTCATCTGGTGAGGGGAATAAATACAATGGATAAAATTGCTTCCTAAGGAGGGAATATTTATCTAGGTGGATATCAGTGGCCATCCACCTTTTCCAACTCACTCAAAATAGTTTTCTGGCAATTTTGGGAATTTACTATTTTTAGCAGTTTTTAACTTCTGGGGCCATTTTGAGAGCCTAAATGAAGGTTTTTTTGGGATCGAGCTTCTCAATGATAGCCAAAGGTTTTTATTGAGCCCCCAAATTTAATGTCATCGATGATACCTTTCCAATGGGCTATCGTGCGCCTAAAATGACGATCGCATACAAAAGTTACGACCCCGAAAAGTTGATGTACTAACTTACCTAAACGGGGCCCACATGAATTTTGGCGCTTCATCTCCTAGGGTTAGGTTTTTGGATGTCTATGGTTTTTGAAATCCTATTTATTTTAAAAAGGCCTTCAAATTCTGATTGTAATCATCTTCCTGGGAATGAGCGTAGCCATCACATCTCTTCTCAGAGATAAGCCACCATCATTCCAGCAAGCTTGTTTTATGCTGCATTTTACAGTTTCAACTTATTTCCTTATTGAATAGAAAACCAGTTTTATTGTATGTCTGTTATTTTGTATTAATCATATTTTAATAATCTTTATTCATATCGTTCTACTCATAAAATCCAGATCATGTAGGGTAAAAATTCCCTCAAATATATGGTATCCAAATTGACCACAAATAATACTTTCAACAATCTCCATCTTGCAATATTTATCTTGGATTTGTGTAGGATTCTTCACTTGAATTTAGGTCTTATTCAATTGGTTTTAGGGCTCCTTCAAGGCTCCATTTGTGTACAAATAAAAGTGGTCATGTTGAAACAACCACATGTTATCTCATCCCATGAGGGCCATGCTTAAAAGCTACAACATAAGGGGACCACTTTGGAGTTATATACATTTACATAAAGGATCCTTCAAGGCACTTAAAGGATTCATCAAGTGGACACATCATTATTGATTCAAGGGCTTCTTCAATTTTCTTTGAAATGGGCTTTTCCTCATGTCTTGACTAATGCATGTTAGCTTATCATGGCTTCATTAACATGTCTTAAAGGCTTCTTTTCTTGGCTTCATGGCTTCAAGGCTTCTTTAATTGGCTTCATGGATTCAAGGCCTCTTCACTTGGCTTCATGGCTTCAATACTCAAACAATATCAAGGATTATTTACTTGGCTTCATGGCTTCAATGCTTCTTCACTTGGCCTCATGACTTCAATACTCAAACGATATCCGTTTTTCACTGCCACATAATCATCATCAATGTTACATCCTTATCATTACTTCTACATCATCATCATCACTACCATTTTGACATCAATGAAAACATTTTCTCAACATAAATATATACTATAATTTAATCAAATTAATATGAGGTTCTTGGCCTTAGGAGGCACCTAAGAGTGATAGAAAAGGCTATTGAACATTTCTACAGGATGTTTGTCGTAACTAACCAGCCAATGATAATATTTATAGAAACTAGAATTAATCATACAAAACTATGTTAAACTTCAAAAGATAATGAATGTTATCTAATCACTAATTATCATGCATGAAAACTACAGAAATTGCAACAAGGTCCTTGAGCCCTATTGAGTGGGACCTACCCAAGAAGCATAAGGAACATTGGAAAAACTCTAACAGGATGAAATCAAAGACATGTTTATTCCATTAACATCAGTAGAACATCAAGAGAGAAAAGTCTCTAATATTTCAACAAAAATCCTTAGAACAGAGTTCAATACAATATTCTCCAAAATTTGTCCCCCTCTGGCTCTCTCCTAGAATGGAGGTCTATATATAGGTTTGGGATCTCAACCTATCTTTCTTATATTGACGAGAGAATTGGTTTAATGAGGAATCTCAACCAATTACATATGTATCTCCAATTACTGCTAATTAGGAGTGTATATTAATGCACAAGGAACGCTCTAGAGGTATGTGGGGACAATGTCTCTTGATTCTCGGATGACTTCTCTTTGAGGAAGACAAAATCCTCTATTTTTAGGAGGTTTGTTCCCTTGAATTATGAATTTAGACATACTTGGTTCTATACACAAATTTTGGCATAAACATTAGAGAAAAAAGGAATATTATACACAAACCTCAAAACACATTTACTAAGCAACATGCAAAAATATCCATGACTTACTATTAAATCTGGTAAAATACAAATATTAAGGCATGTTATGGTGGAAAATGTGTCAAATATGAGCCTTTGGAATAGGAAATAATTGGGCTCATCATCACCCCCCAAATGAAACGTTTCACACCCTTTATGTAATAAAATTTTGTTCATATTCTCTTACTATTGTTGTTGTTTCCCTGTACCATGTTGTTGTTCACTAAGATGTTGATGTTAAACACTTTGTTTCTATTCAACACCTTGTTTCTATTCATTAACCTAATGTTTACCATTGAACTCTTTCCTCATATCCTAGGCCACATACCTTGTGATAGATTTTTTCTCATGATATCCCTTGTTTTTCACAATCTTCGCCCACTCTTCTTCTTCTTTCCCTGTGTTGATGTCAATCAAAGTTTCCATAGGAAGGAGGAGAGGGTGGTTTATATTAAACCCAATTTTAGTATTCATCTTCCTTATAGCTTATTTGTACTAATGTGTCCTTAGGAGGGAAATATGTAGGGTATTAGGGGAGTAAGGCTCTTTAATTTGCAAGCCATGAGGTAGGGAGTGCCACCACCTATGGAAATATTATGTTGCATCTTCTCCCAACAACATTAATGATTCATATAGATGGTACTTTTCTTCACTTTGCTTGGTCTTCCAACTCGGGGCCACAACGTTATCCAAAGAGAGGTTGTGATGGTTGGTTATGATAAAATATAGAGAAGAACAACAAGATGACAAAAAAGGATCACTAGCCAACTCACTCTGTATTCACACCAATGTTACATATTTATAGTACAATGGGTGATTCAACATCATAGATATATTTTCTATAGATCCTAAAATCATGCATGATGACTAGGTTAGGCAATCTTAACTAAATCATTAGTCATCACTTGAGGATATATTACTAATATCCTAAATGAATAATACAAATATAGGTGACAATTTAGACTTAGTGATTAGTTAGGGTAAACCATAGGCTAACAATCCCCCCCTCAATCACAAGTTCGATCAATAATACCATCAATTAAGCATAAACTGTTATCAATTCCAAATATTCATACTAAAACTCATGAGCTGAGCCTCAATGAAGAAATGCTTGAAAAACCACCAATCTGGATGTTGAGTGGTTCATATGAAATGAACTGGAAGAGATATGAGATATGGAAGTGAACAACTGCAATTTTTAAACATTCCCTGATTGCTTTACAATTTGATCATTTTTCCAAGTATTTGAGCTAGAAGAATCAGATGTCTTCTGCTAATTGGTGAACATGTAGTTTCACCACTCTACTATCAATGTATCACTAAAAGTGTTCTCTGAATATGTGGTTTGAGATAACCATTGACCAATTGATACCATGTATCTGATGGTTTTTGGATAAACACTAACCAACTTTGACACTTTTATGTGTCCAACAACATCCCAATGTATAATGTGTATGATTCAATTGCAATTCATTGAACCATAATCTTGCCAAAATCTGCCATCTCTGGAAAATATCACTAGGTAATAATGCGAGCCAAGATGCATGTAATTGTTTCACTTATAGTAAACTCCAATCTGATGAGAGTGAACCAAGAGAAGTGGATAATCTTCTAGTCTGACACATCCCTAAAAATGCCTAAGAACTCAATCAAATGCCAAGTTGCAATGCAGAAGGATCCTCTTGTCATCTACTAGGTCGAATGACCATCTATGTGAACCAAACGTCCACATCATTGCTCTCAAAATCAAAATTAACATCCAAATTATGTATGATTCAACTTAAACTTATTTAACCATAATTCTTCCAAAGTCTGTCATCTATAGACCGCAATTTACCATTTGGAAAATTTCATACCCATATGGCATACTTGATGTTTGTTGTTGTCAAAAATTTTTGTCTGACAACCATCTTCAATTCCATCATCAATTCTCCCCTTTGTCAACTAAAAGGAGAGATCACAAGTGGTTTCATGAACCATAATCATTGGAATTTTGAACTCCCCCCCCTTAAGGTGCATGAGAGTTCCATCATGGTACTCCCTCTTTCTATGCTCAAGAGAGTACCATACTTGTTCCATTTGAGTACAACAAAAAGTGGGCATGCGGAAAAAACCACATGTTATCTCATCCAGTGAGGGCCATGCTTGAAAGCTACACCATAAGGGTACCACTTATGTGAGGTACAAAAATGTTATGTGTTTCAAGATTGGTCTTTACTCAAGATTGAATTATTCAGTAAGACTTATATAATCACTTGGTTGTTGATGACCATTTCCAAGGATCAATCCACTCATAGTGAATCTTAAATCTTGCAGGTTTCTTTAGTGTTGAACATATGTCTGAAGAATGGTATTGTTTTCCACAATGATGACAAGGATGGAGATAAAAAAAAATGATTCTCCTTGTGACCAACTCGATTACAATGTTGGCTCTTATCATTCTGATGTTGAACTGGAATAGGTGAAAGTGAATCATCTTGAAGGAATCCATCACTTTGGAACTTGATTGGTCTGGAATAATCGGGAATATGAAAGGTAACTTCCTTGTCATATCTGAGTCCTGTTCTATTCTTGTTGTAGATTATTTCTTCCCAGGGTATGATGATGGGCTTGGAAAGAGTATTCTGAACACGTTGCTTTGAAATACGTGAATGTTGATTTACTGCATGTTGTTGCAGTATTGAAAGGTTTTCTTCATTGAAGTCAAAAGAAAACTCTTGAAAAGTAGGTTCATGAATAGATTCATCTTTGTCTGCATCTGGATTTTTCTTACTAAGTTGCTCCTTCACTGACCATTGATCAAAAACATCATTATCATCATCATCATCTTCATCATCATAGAGAGGTTTGTTATGAACAAAAACTAGTTCAAAACACTTCACTGGTTCTTGATTTTTGAGATCCCTGATTTCATCATTCAGTAGTTGGGATAGAGATTGAAGAAGTCTAACTTTAGCTTGTGTCACTTGCAAACAAGTTAGAACTGATTGAAGAGTTGCTTTGTTCAATATCACTGTGTTATATTCTGTGGTGTTTATTATAGTGTTCAGTAACTCTAATAATTTGAGACTTTGATCCATTTAAAAACACTAAATGAGGTCTCCTTGTGCAGGTAGATCCTGATTACAATTTGACTCGACAGAAGAAGGCTTATCCACAACTCTCTCACTTGAATCCCTCGCTTGAACTTCACACTCATTTTCTATTCACGCTTAGTTGAACTTGTCTTTCTTGAACTTGCTTCCAGGAAGTTTAGGATGTCGGTTACCACCGAAAATGCATCCCAAAGACTTGATGTTTACAATGATTTGAGTTTCAAGTACTCAACCTTGTCAATTTCGACTCAAAATGACTCTAGGGTGTCAGGCTCAGTCGAAAATTCACTTTATGACAAATTCAATTCAACTCAACTTCATTTCAAAAATACAAGTAAACTTACAAAAGGACAATTTGCAAGTTACAATAAATCTTGATTTTGAAGTTGAATTACTCGTTAAATTTGAATGTGTTGTCGATGTTTTTGAGTCTAGTTCTCCTTTGATTATGAGCTTCACGTATTCATTGCTTTAGTATTCTTTGTAGATGTTTGATTTGCATTACTTTTTCTTGAATGCATGTGCATGAGTAACATTTTTCTTGAGTTTGTGTGTGTTGCATTAAATGATAAAATTGTAAGTTTGTTTATGTCAAAACTAGATAGTAAACAATATAAGCCTCCATGAAAATTTCACCACAAACATACTATGCAAGATGTACCTAAGATCCCCTTATTCAATTTCGGGTGGATCTTGGACACAAAAGAAAAAAATGAAACAATTTTATTATGAGTATCTCTCTTATGAGACCAAATACAATGGGAAATCTACAATGTATTTTCTCCATCGCAATGCTTTGACAAAGCTTTCAATTCATAAGATTTCACTTATGCTCTCAAAGGCTTAAGAAAACAATAAATTTCTTCTCAAGATATGAGTGTCTTACAACCTCCCATAGAAAACTCAATTCATCACTCACTTTTAAGTCTTAAAAAATATAATTGACATCTCTCACTCTCATTTACTAATGTGCAAAAAATCTTATGTTTTGAAAACGTCTTTATTTCTCTTTAACTCCCCTTTATCACTTTTATCACATAAATCTTCTTATCACTCCACTTTGATAAAGTCATTTCACTCTACTTTCATAAAGTTACATAGATATAAAGTAATATTTTTATCATAATACTTTATACTCCATCTTTTAAAAACTTTAAACATTCAAATCCATATAAAGCCATGTCATTAAAAAAATTACTTTATAAACGTTTGTGTGCAGTTTTGTCTTATGCATGGCATGATTAATGAATATAAAGACTAATATGTGATGTTTTGAAGAGAATTTGTCCTATCTTTTTATTTGTTTAAGAATCCATACCTTTCTCCGTACTAAAAGGTCCAAGCCAAGTCTTTGTTGGGCATACCGTTGAGGATATTAAAGAGTCGTATGCTTGATAATTCCACATTAATGTTTAGCAGTGTGCATACACTCAGCCTTAATTAAATATCACACCAAAAATTATGGTCCTCCTATGCATTGTATGTTTTATCGACAGTGGCACATGATTTAGACTTTGAATCGTTGAAATTTTAGCTAATATTTGTTGCAATGTTGGCTGCGTTTTGATTTTTCTGTAGATGCCATGCGATTCAAGTTATCTTTTTCTTTTTTTGTTGAAAGGAAGATTGATGCATGGATCATATTGGTGCATAGACTTCCATCGAATGTCTCTTGAATGGGAGAAGAATGGTAATGGATATCACTTGGAGATAATAAAAAAACGAACTACATTTGTTAAAGACAAAAATAAGAAATATTATTACCTTCTTCAGTTGGCCTGTGCACGTGGATTGTTGGGAAAATTGTTGAGCAATATTGTTGAGTTGTCTTTCTTGGTGGAGATGAAGGTTCATATCCACGTTTACTTTCACAAATCATGTTCCATCTATGGTCAACACACAATTAATAAAGGCATATGGAGGGCGACAACTCATAGTCCAATTGTGTATGGAACATGTGGAAAACTTGAGCCAACAGGTAATTAACTCCAGTCAAAGTCCTCTTCAAGATTTTCTTCGAACTCGACACTAGTGTATTTTATGCAGTTGATTATGGATTCTTCTCCTGTCTGCATGCTATTGTAAATATTCACAACTTTACAGAAAATATTTGAGAAAGATCGTGTGATTAATGCATAAAGATTCACAAATTGCGGATCTAGATCTATGTGGCAATGGTGGATAGAGGCATAATGTTGTTGAACAGATCATATATCAGAAATGGGATGTCAAAACATGAGAACATGCTCAAGTTGAAGAAATATTGCACAAGATCAGACCAAACCACACCAGATTTCATGTGGGAGACTTATGAAAACATCGAGCAGTAGTGAATATAAATAGACATGGAGAGCTCTTGTTTCAGCTATCAGGAGATCTGATTTAGGTTACTATGGATTGATGGGAAGCAATATTTTTGTAGAAAGAACACAATCACTCCATCTCATTAAGCAGTAATTGATCCATTCTATCTTGATCTTTGCACTGAATCGTAATTTGTGCAACTCAGGTTTCACTTTCCTCTGTGTCTAGAATGGTACCCATTACTGCAATGATCCCAACAGATCTATTTGATCTAACAATCGTAAGATTGCCTCAAAAACTACATTGTGTGAGAATTTAGACCTCTCTTCTTCATCAATCCATATTTTATTTAACAAAATATTCTCAAATCAATTTCATCACGGTTACTTTGGTTTCCACAAACATCTTTATCCATTCCAAGAATTATAGTTTTGTAGATTAAAATCATTTTTCGTAGCACCTTCACATAGCTACAAATTTCCTACAACTGCTTCAACATGTATCTGATTTATCACAACTTCTATAAATTTTTCTTATTTTTTCAAGAAGACTACAATAAACCATTCATCAAAAAAAATTCAATGTCATCCATGCCAAGATTATACCGTTGATACTTAATTTGGCGGCTGCTCTTTTCCATGTTATCAACCATCAACCATAGATCTCTAGCAGTGCTTTATTGCTCATCAACCTTTCTTTGATTTTGATAGGGTATAAAGTCTGTACACCATGCAATAAATTTTGAATCGCTTTTGTATGATGTCTCGGATCTGGCTCTCTATATTCTCATTGTGCATCCCAAAGATTATAGATCTGAAATTTGTTGGTGTGAGCAACATCGACCATCGACCTTGAACTCATGACTACCCATGGTAACAACAGCCCTTAAGAACAAAGAAGCTCGAATACCAATTGATAAAATATAGAGAAGAACAACAAGATGACAGAAAAGGCTCACTAGCCAACTCACTCTATATTCACATGAATGTTACATATTTATAGTACAATGGGTGATGCCACCTCATAGAGATATTTTCTCTAGATCCTAAAATCATGCATGATGATTAGGCTAGGAAATATTAACTAAATCATTAGTCGTCACTTGAGGATATATTACTAATATCCTAAATGAATAACACAGATATAGGTGACAATTTAGACTTAGTGATTGGTTAAGGTAAGCCATAGGCTAACAGGTTATGATATCCACAGGCCTAGTTGCCTCATCTCTAATCCAAAAAGATGATTGGAGTTCCTCTTCCTTGTAATTTTTGAATTCCTATGCCCTCATTTATTCATGCCTAAGCTCAAAGGCCATCAATTGGACATCCCCCACATATGGATTGGGATTCCAATTGTAGGGATGTGGTAGGATGATGTTATGTAGGTAGAATTCACATAGTTTGGCCCTTTCCTCCATGTTACAGACCTAATATGCATCCAATAAATCCTTGGGGGTATCAAGGTTGAATTTCGCCAATTTATCCAAGTGTGAATTCTAATTCTTATGCCACAGTTCTTTTAGGAATAATGTGTATTTCCTTGTTGGTGGTCTGCATTATAGCATATCTATAGACACTTTAGCTATTGTCTTGATTGTAGCTTCCATAATTTCCACCTGTTCATTCTTATCATGCAGTTCTCTGTTTTCCTTGTTTACTTATTGTTGCAACTTCTGGTTTTCCACTCTCAATTTGTGGTTTTATTTCATGTTTTTCATAGTAATGATATGGAACTTTTCCTACATAAGTTGGAGCTACTTCTCCAACTCTTGAGAGTATTCTTGAGTGGCCTCTTCTTCCTATTTCCCCTTTTTATATTTTGTCTCTCTTTTCCATTTAATGATATCAAATATGGCCTTCTTTAACTCTAATAAGGTTGCATAGAGGAGATTATATATAAGGGTATTTTTCTTAGAGATCCCTTCAAGTGGTTTTTCTTCTTATACCATTGTCTCCTTTTTGGGTTCCTTCCCTTTTGTTTCTTTTGGCAGTTCTATACTAGGAGAATCGTTGACCTATTCCACTTGCAATGTAATGGTGAGTGGAGTAGATGGTATTGGGATGAGGAGGAGGCATGAATGTAGGTTGTTGGAAATTCTGTGGCTTCCATCCTTGTAGAGGTTGACTCCACTATGTATTATGATTTCGTTGCATGCTAGGAAAACATTGGTATGGAGGAGTAATTGGTGGTCCTTGATATTGCCAAGGATTTTTATTTGTCCAAGGGGATGGATTAGGATTATACCATGGTTGAGGAAACATTTGAGCATTATATGCACCAAAAACTTGAGTGGGATTGAAGTTCAAACCTATTTGGAAGGGTCTTGGTGCTAGGTAAAATCATGAATATGGGTAACACTTTTGTGACAATCGGGTCTCCAAAATTCCTAGTGGCAATTTTTCGGCCACAAAAATGTTGCTAGGAATTTTTTCGGTCGAAAATTTGCACGTCAAATTGAATGGTGCCCTCGAAATTCATGTACAATGTTTTTCAGATGAATTATTTTCCTGTTCTAAGCATATTTCGATCGAAAGACTTTTCGGCCGAAACGTTTATTTTTTACGAATTCCATTAAAAACTAGGTTTCGGCCAAAAACCTAAAAATGGGACTGTTTGCAAGAAAGTGCAAATTCTCTCCATCTTACCTGATCTTTGCAGGTAGTAGACTCCTACAAATAATCAGAATTTAGTTTCAGAATTGATACCAACATTTTAAAATTGAATCTAATTTCATTGGATATAATTTGTTTTCATTTTCATTGCTTTTATCTAATTTTATTTAATTTTATAAAAAAAATCACTGCATAATATTTTTAGGTGAGATTATGATTCGGTGAAATGAAAAATTCATATCTCTAAAAATACACAGTGGAAAATTATGGGAAATTTATATTCATAATCCTTAAATTGTTCTCTTCAAAAGGGTATTTTTAGATTTTACTTTTAAGTAAAAATTAAGATAGATACATGGTGGGGGAAAACATGTGTTTAAAATCTATAACTTTTTCAAATTGATCAACTTCAAAAAAATCTAGAAATTATAATATTCATCTGTTAGATTAAAAACTATAGTCATCACAAAATAGAGTGTTTGTAGATTGTTGCATTATATTTCATTTGTCAAAAAAAAATTTTTAATAATGGATACATTGTTAGGGGAAAAAATAACCTATTATCTTTCCCTCCATTTTTCAGGAACATACTGTCAAACAATTGCCAAATTGACATATCAAATCTCAATAAAAAAAATTGAAAAATAGTCAGTAGAAAGCTAACAATGTTCTTCACAAGTTTTGTTTTTACAGTAAAGTAAAATTCATAAAAAAAATACATTTGTTTACTGGAAGTTGTATAACCTGTTAAAAAAAAATTCTCATAAAACAAGCAAAAGTGTTACCCATCTTCATGATTTTACCCTTCTCGAGGCCTCTTTTGATTGATAAAGTATAGTGATTCCACATTCTCCTCTACTCCTTGAAATGTAGCTTTCAATCCTAGCAAATAAGGGCATTTGTTAGTTGGATTATTTTCTTCACAAATACCACAAACATATATAAGGTCTAAATTGAACTCATTTATAGGATGTTTTTTAGTGAATTTAGGAAAATAAACAACCAATGCATTCTCTACTTCATCCTATTTATTTTTTATCTACAAGGTATCCATTTGCATGGATACGAAATGAAAAATATTAATTTTCATATATTTGATTAACCCTCCTAATTCATTATTTATATGATCTATAGGGTTAGAAGATTGAGATAACAAACCTCTACCACTTATACCTTTGTTTATTGAGGACCTTGAGTGGTTCTTGAATATTATTTTGATATAATCACAGTCCAACCAAAAAATATCTCCATTTTATAGGAGATTCAATTTCTCCATCAGATCTTCTCTTACCCCTATGAGTAAGACAAGCTTGAGTGATTCTTCATCCAGAGTGTAATTTTGAGCTCTCTTGTAGCTTAGTTGAAACATCTCTTCAAATTCTCTTAGAGATTCATCAGGTCCTTGTGTCATTCTGAAAATATCATCCCTTGTGTCTCTTTCTCTACAATAGTCTCTATATATTTCACTGGAGTTATTTTTCATTTGATCTCAGGTTGTGATATTATATCCCTCCAGGCTCATGAACCATATTAGAGAGGAATCCGTCAAGGTAGAAGGAATAATTTTGAGCTTATTTTCATTAGTAGTATAATCGTATGTCCTTCATATAAATGAAAACTCAAACATGAATGTGTGAGGGTCTTCATAAACAAGCCCATAAAAATGAGGAAATGTAGAAGGATTAATATTTTACATATTGTCTTCTCCATTGGATTCTTGAATGGGGAACTAAAATATCTCTTATTCACTAGCCATAACACAAGGTGAGGTATATTTTCCTTCTTTCGAAATATTTTCAAAATCTCTAGATTCTCTTTCTAAGAAACTTTCAAGTGTTTCAAGACCAATCTCTAGATTGCTTGGACCTATTTTTGGGGTGGTGGTTTTTAGAAAAAAAAATCCTTTCCTATCTCTAGGTCTAGTCATCCATGAAATTAAAAATAAAGTAAAAACTATTTTTTTTCTTTTATATAATGTAGAAGAGTGTGACAAGGAGATACCAATACTCTCACAAAGTGAAAGCAATTGGGTTTTGACATTGCATAAATTATATTGTGATCTCGACCTTGTGAGTTAGTTATCCTTTCTACTTCTCCAGGTCACGTAAAGGAAATAAAAAACAAAATGATATGTAAAATTCATTACCTCCTCGACAATGGCACCAAAAAGTGATGGCCCTAGGAATAGCAGCAATAATGTTATTATATCCTTGGCTCATTAATTTACTTTTTCAACCTGAGGTTTGTACAAACTTGAGAGGTTCTATGCAATGTGTATTTAGTATGCACTTGTCGGTAGTAAAGGTATGAGACTTATCAAAGGTTGAAATGCATGAAATGGTGCAAAACTTGAGCTAGAAGAAAGAAATTCTAAACTATTGCTTAAAGGATAAAAAAACAATATGAAAGTACACTTAATTATAGATTACATAAAGGAAATATATTCTAATGACAAAAAATAAAACATGCTAAACTATGAAGATCAAATCAAAATATGAATGTATTCTAGTGCATAACAAAATTGTAATTAAAGAGATGTTTAACTGATACATTAATAAAACACACTTATTTATGTATGATCCCTTGATCAATGGCAACCATATGTGTTTTTATTGTTTATTGATGTTTTCATAAAAATAATATTAATACAAATGAAATTTAAAGCTAAAACTATCTTACATGAGATTTATATAGGAACTATATACTTTCTACATGAGATTTATATAGGAACTATATAGTTTCTACATGGAACTTCTACATGAAGCAAAATGAAACATGAAAAGATAGTGTAAGTATTTAGAAGCATTAACAAAGCTAGAATATAATAAAATCAAATGGATCTAAGGTTCTTGGCCTTGGGAGGCACCTAAGATTCTCCAAAATTCTATTGAACATTTCTGCAGGATGCATGTTGTAACTAACCAGTCAATGATAATATTGATAGAAACTAGAATTAATCATGCAAAAATATGTTAAACTTCAAAAGAGAACGAATTCTATCTAATCACTAATTAACATGCATGAAAACTACATAAATTGCAATAGGGTCCTTGGGCCCTCTTGAGTGGTCCCTACCCAAGAATAATAAGGAAACTTGAAGAAAAATTTAATAAGATGGAATCAAAGCCATGTTTATTCCATTAAAACTAGTAATGCATCAAAAGAAAAAAGGATCTAAGATTTTAACAAAAATCCTTAGAACAGGATTCAATACAATATTCTCCAAAACCTATCCCACTCCTCTCTCCTAGGATGAAGGTCTATATATAGGCCTGGTAGTTTGACCTCTTTTTCTTAGATTGAGGAGAGAAGTGGTTGAATGAGGAAAGTCATCCAATTACATTTGTATCTCCAACTGTTGTTGATCAAGAGTGGATATCAATGCACAAAGAGTGCTCTAGAGGTAGGTGGGGACAATGTCCTTTGATTCTTGGTTGGAAAATCTTTGGGGGAGACAAAATCCCATTTTTTTAGGTGGTTGGTTTCCTGGACTTATGAAGTTAGACCTGCTTGGTGATATACGCAACTTTTGGAATAAACATTAGAGAAAAAAGGCATATTTTACACAAAAATCCACCTCAAAACACATTTACTAAGAAACATGCAAATGCTCTCCTCCCCATGGAATAGGACATAAGTGGGCATCGTTATCTTTTTATCGTGATTGATTATCCAAATGATATATGTGTTAATACCCATGACTTGCTATTAAATATGGTCAAAAACAAATATTAAGTCATATTATGGTGGGAAAATGTTCCAAAGATGAGCCTTTAGAATAGGTAATAATTGGGCTCATCATATTCTTTCAAGAAATTGAATCATGGTCCTACTTCATCAAGGTTGTCATTGGAGGTTTCATCATTTCTCGTTGAGAAATAAGTTTTTGAAAATTTAGAGAAATTTAGTCTTTTGAGACTGATTAGGTTCCAAGGGAAACCCTTGTTGTTACCCTTCTATGTTTCTGATCGATTTTTTATCATCAAAGTGTGTAGACAATACAAGTATTGGGAGCACTTTTTCAATGAAAAAATAAAGAAACAATTTATTCCATTCTCGTGGAGGATTGGGGAAATAACTATCAAACACATCTCTCATTCAAAGGATTTTTTTGGTCAATTGGATCAACTCATTCTAAAATAATCCCAAGCCATCGAGGGTTTTGATCCTAAAAAATCATTTTCTATACACGTCTCTAGTTGGATGTTCATCATATTTTTGTAAGTCAGAGAAATTCAAAGAAGGAGTAGGAGATAACCAGAACATCCCCAAGGCCTCTATTGAAGAAACCCTAAATGATATTGAAGAATTGGAAAGAAATAATTAATTTTACAAGTGGAGGGGAAACTATTTAACCAATAAGAATCCCAATTCACCCAATAGATCCCAAAAAGGTGCTTCAATAAAAGATAAACCTAGAAGTAGTATTTTGGAACAAAGAAGAACATATGTTGGAAATTAAGAGAACGGTGGAGACAAGGACCCTACTAAGAAAATAATGGGAAAATATCACACTTTACAAACTTCTATAAAAATAAAAACAGAAACTCAAAAATGGGGACAAGATCTACCTGAAATTGAAGAAATTCCCAAATCCATGGAAGTATATGATATAATAGAAGAGCCTATATGGTCAAAGAAGATATTGATAAAAGCCAGGGTGATTATTGAGGGTCTGTCTTCTCAAGACCTAGAAATATTTGAAGAAGAGTTTGTTACACTACACCATGTGGCCTACCACAAAAATTCTAAAAACTTATTGATAGAAAAAGTGAACATGAAGAATAAGAAAGTTGTTGAGATATGGAAGTCAGAAATCGATTTTCATGGGGTTTCACTCTCAAAAATTGTGCAATTTCATGATGAAACTAAGAAAGAATTGAAGAAATCCATTTCTGACATGGAAAATGAAATAATCCAGGAACTAGAGAAAGACTAGATTCCAAAACCATTATTTGTCAAACCAATCACTACAGTTAAGCTAGTTCTTACTCTTGAATATGTCCTAGAAATAAATTAGAAATTAAAGGGTTCATCTATTTTATTGATGGTTGTAGGAAAATATGTTGGAGATGGTATCAAGAATATTATATACTTAATTCTTTAAATTTGGGAATTAGCATAGGGCTCAACTAGCTTCTCAACAAGGGTTTTGCACTTTAAGGAATATCTCCAAAAGGAAGTAGAAAATGATGAAGGATTCTATAAAGAGGTAGTTGGAACATTTACAACAAAAGTTTAAATATTGAGTCATACACTTATGATAGAAAAACCTTCCCTCCAAGGTTTGGATGAAAAAGATTAATGGTTTCTAGCTATAAAGAATGAAATGTCTAAGAGAATTGCAGTTCGAGTGTGAGATTATTAACATTAAGAGGGGTAACATATTCTTGAAACTTGTTTATATTATCAAATATTTAGATGGCACAAATTTACTAATGGATACAATAATTTTTTCAAAGGAGAAACTATTAGAACAATTAGAATCCTTAACTGTTGCATGGGCTAATGAATTTAGTAAATCGACTGAATTCTCCAAAGAAGAAATAGAAAGGTGGCTTGTCCAGTATGTAAATAAGAATGATGATATTGAGGACATGTTACACCAATTAAGCATTGATTTGAGAGAATTGGAGAATGATTTATTCGAAACTAAGACCAAGCATCAAATAAGGGTTTCTCTGATGAGGGAGTATATATAACAATGGTTAACAAAGGACTTAGTTAAGATAACCAATACATATGAGCAAGAAACATTTACAACAATTATGCCACCTTTATAACAACAACACCAATCTACAAAATAAGCCTCAACAAGCAATTGAAGGTTCAGAATTTCCATCATAGTAAGTTGAGTAGTCACTTTATTCTTTCCTTCACCATTTTTCTTCCTTAACCAAATGTCATTTTTCTTTTTCTATTCACAGTAAACTGTGAAACCTATGGTTAACCCCTGACTTATTTATTTTTTCTTCCAAGTCTCTCTCATTTTATGGTCCACAAGAGCCCCATCCAAGTCCTCTTTGAAGGATAGATGTAGTTTATTGTTTTTGTAACCCAAAACATTATTTCTTATTTTATAAAGACATCTATTATTTTTTGAGGTTCCCATAGAACTATTTGGGACATAACATTACATATCTCTCATACTTTGATTTTAAACATGAGATTTCAAATGTGTGTTTATTAAAATGTTTATTTCATTTAATGGAATGATCATTTAGAGTTCTTTTCTATATGTGGTCCATACTTTCCTTTCTTTTGTTGAATATCATGTCTTACTTTGATGAATGTTGTGATGGAAATGTCATTCTATGATATTTTATATTCCTTTGGTTTACAAACCTTGTAACATATTGTAAATATTTACTTTTTGTATAATTCCTGATCGATTCTCAGGTATTATTTGCATGTGAAAATTTATTTCAAGATTAATGTTTGGTCCTCTCTTGGGTATCTTTAGTTATTGCATGTTATTTAAAATAGATAAGTACAACCTATTTAAAAATAGAGGGGGTTTTATCCTCATAATGTTGACTTAAATACCATAATACAATCTTTTTGATCAACAACTATATGCATTATGTCCCTCTTTATTAATATACTAGCTTCTTGGATTCCCAATCCTTCATGGTTGAACTTGGGATCATATCTTAACATTATCCATTCATGGCCTTTAATAATATTGTTAATAACCCTTGACATAACACTCTTTATTTGAGTTTCTCTTATCATCCTTATTGTAGGGTTCAAAACTCTTTACCTTCTATTTAAACCACCCTTATTGTTACCATGCTTTGCACCTCCATGTGTACCTACTATGGTTGAACTTGGGATCATATCTTAACATTATTCATTCATGGCCTTTAAGAATATTTTTAATAACCCTTGACATAGCACTCTGTATTTGAGTTCCTCTTATCATCCTTATTGTAGGGTTCAAAACTATTTACCTTCTATTTAAACCACCCTTATTGTTACCATTCTTTGCACCTCCATGTGTAGCTACTGCATAGGCATTCTCATGAAATGTAGATATCCTATATTGAACATCATCCACATTTGGTGTGCACCTCTATCATATGGGACTCTTTTTACAAATTATAATTTCATTGGAAGTCTTCCATATTTCTCACTAAGCCTAAATGTCTTGTTTCTACAACTTCCTAAAGAAATCAAATGCACATTTTGAATAATTTCCCCCACCTTCTTCCTCGTTTCTATAGATTCCCTGTGAATTTTCCATATATATTTTTCAATTTAGAACCTGCTCTATTTTTATTGTATCCTTAACTCTGATCAATGATCATGCAACAAAATTCTATTAGATAGGAATAATTTAGCAATTCTATAAAATTATGCATAATTGTTTCCTTTAAGGCCACTAGTCATCTTCCTTCTGATTCCATAAGAATTCTACTATTAAAATTCCCATTATGGGTCCATAGGTGGATTATTATATCCAATATATTTATAATAATTATTCTCTATCTAAATTATAAGCTCTGAGAAAAAAGTTATGGTCTTCTAAATTTTCCAAGTTTGCCCCGTTTTTTGCACTTGTCTTACTAGCACAATAAGCTAGAGCCCAACTTTTTTTTGCCTATAGAAGACATTTGTTAGTAATTAGAATAAATTTTGTATTGGGAATATATATTAATCATGATGGTGAGAACACATAATTTTCATATTTGTGATATGATGCTCCAGTTGCTTTCTACAAAAATATGGAAATGACAACTTTGCTCTTTTGACATTTTCTCCAGACTTGGAATCTTTATCCAAACTGAGAAAAATTGGGAAATTTCCATGAACACAATTTTTTTTATATTGATGGGGAGCTAAAATTCAAAGTAAATATAATTTTCTATATTTTTGATCTAGGGTCTCTTTTCCTATGAAAATCTCAAAAATCCCCAAAAAGTGTCCCAAAATAATGGATTTTTTCCTATTTTGGCAGCTCCAATCCAAACTCCTTGGGATTTGGAAAAAATATCAACTAGGTATATTCATGTTTGCTTCTTGGACTCACTATAAAAAAACTCCTCAATAACAAGGCCTCTACCAAATAGTTCCACCATCTTCTTCAAAAACCTTTAATTTTCCATTTCTAGTAAACTGAAGTGGAATTGGCCAATGGACCTCACTAGAAAATTTATGGGCCTTGAAACTATAGACTTAAACCCAAAATTTCACCTAATTTGGAGTTAGTTTTCTCATGTTATGGCCAAAAAAAAAATTCTCAAAACATGTTGACATATACCTAATGTGGAAACCTACTAACATGACATAGTTGATGTGGAACCATAGGTCCACTTAGAACCCTAAGGAGATGCCATGTAACATAATTATACATATTGTCCCTTCCCTATCACCTCTTTGTCACCTCCTCTCTCTCTTCTTCCTTCTTATTATTTTCCTTTCATCTTTATTTTATTTACTCGGTCCCACTTGTACTCGATTTCCCACCTGACACCCTATGATTTATCATGACAATGTGCATGTAACATCCAACATTTTTCCTCTAACACATATATTCATCACCATAGATCTAATATCTATGACACATATTTATTATGGGCCTCCGAGCTACACCTAGGTTAACCCTTCGACGGGGTGCATATGTCCACGATCATTGATCCATGATCAATGGTGCACAATGATTACATGTATTTGAGTATCCCACTTGTTAATTTTATTTCAACCCCCATACCCAATTACCACCCTTGTGACATGTAGCATCAATCTATTGGTTATGAGAACCAAGTAACATTCACAATACCACTTTAACAAAGTCCCATAAAACAATTATCAGATGCAGTTGTCCAGTAACCCATAGGACCGCCACCTCAGTTCCATGACCCCCTAACCTACCACTATGTAAATCCATTTCACCATTTCCACATCACTCGACACCTGGAATCAATGTCATTGCCTATACAAAAATTCTCAAATATTCAAAATTTCCAATTCTCAATTTTCTCAAAAAATTTTAAATTTTTGAAATTTCCAAAATTTTTAAAATTTCTTGTCTTCTTGAGCTACCATGAAACTCTTATTTGGATTCATAGGGTCACATTTTATCCTAAAAAAGACCAATTTCCACCATACTTGACACTTTGATGATTCTAGGCATAAATTCAACCTAAATCCACCCTGAGATTTGGGGGTTTTGCTAATATTCCCCAAATTCATCCATGGTTGCCTCTAAAAATATATAATTTTATCCAAGTTGACATTGTAAATTTCAATTTGGCCTCATTAGACTCAATTTGATAAGGAGTTTCTCCAAAAATTGGGTTTCTTTCCTTAATTTTACCTAATTTTTCTCAATAATTTTCCTCAAATGGTTTGCAGGCATATTCACAATCTCGTCTTTGAGATCTGTAATTTTAAATCCCATCGGTTCAAAGATTTTAATCACTCAAGTAAAGTTTAAAATTGGTAATTTATACCTCTGAACTCCATTTCCACAATTTCTAAGAAATTTCCCCAAATTCACATAGGAATTCATGTCGAATAATTTGTAGACTTGCTAACAATTTCCTCTCTATGTTCTAGTTATAGCCCATGCAGGCCCAATGTTGTAGCCACACTCTGATACTAATTTGTAACACAACCTAGACTCATATTCTCTTTTGGGCATATGTCACTATAATTCAACCTCTGACACAAGGAAATTCAAAATTTTAACAAACCCGGACCCTATCTAGGTCACATTACTAACAATCAAACTTTGTTCATATTGTACTTAATTTTTTTTTAAATCGACTCATATTTCCATAACATAACAACTTTGATATCATTATTTATATAATTTGACATTCATAACTTTACTATATGCTTTCAATTACACATCATATACTCTGATACCATATATATGCACCCTGGTCATATTACCAGGTATGTTCCTTCACTAAGTTACCCCTGGTACCATAATTATTCCCTATCATGAATGCATAATTAATACTACCTTGATATGAAACATGTAACATAACAAGAACAACAACATAAACACACACACACACACACACACACACATATTAATCATAAACAATGTATGTACACAAGATAAACACAACAATAAGCACATAAACCATAATCATAATAGTTATCTTGTGTAAAAAAAAACCAACTACATGAAGATCTTAGATGTTCCACCCAACCATAAACTGTGTTCTTATACATCTCTTAATATAAGTTCACCCTTGCGCTGCGGCTATGACTCGACTAGGGAAAAGACACTCTCTCTAGGCCAACTAATTAAGGTCTCACAAATAGTATTGGGTTCAAACTAGGACAAGGTACCAAACTCCAACAAAAATTCATATCACACTCTCATCTCCCTCATCTTGCAAAACCCAAGGAAGTGCACCGACTTCTCTACATTGTAATCCTTCACTCTTCCCCACTTCCCTTCTAGGGATCCATCATAGGCTAGCAATGAAGTCTTAGAGTTGTGGCTCCAATAACTCCAATTTCTCTCATGGAATCGCTATGTAACCTCCATGCCTCAAACCAAGGGAATCCTATCCTAGAAAATTATCCCTGTAGGGATCCAATATTCCCCAAGGAAACCCATGGAGAAATATTCCCACTAATCATAAAGGATTCACCTAGAATCCTCAAGGTACTCAAGTCATAGGGTCTTAGTGGCTCTCCAGGATCACACCCATTTATAGTTCACAATAATGATTGGAATGGTACATTTTTCATTCAAAATAAAGCTTATATGTGCATGTATTAAACTTGACAAGTGATATGCATGTAGCCACCTTCCCACCATTTGGGAACTTAGTTCCCTTCCTTAGGAAACTTAGGATATAATAATGAAATAATAATTAATAATAGGACTTAAGAATATAATATTATATTCCTTGACTTAGCCCCTTTCCTTAATCCCTCTCCCTCTTATGGAGTTATATCCCCCCATACTCTTTTTTCTAACTTGTTATGTAGTCATGATGCATTTTTATTAATATATATGAGTGTGATTACATTTTAGAATGCTAGGTTGATTGTCCTTTCATTAAATAGGCTCTCTAGCCTAATATCATATAAGTGTTGGATTACTGAGAGGGGGGGTGAAATAGTAATAGATCAATTTAATCTTTTTAACCATATAATACAAGTGTTATATCAATGTAGCATTATCATCCAATAACTCTAGAGTAAATATGCAATGAAAAAATGAACAATCATACACATATGCAGTACACAAGAAACCCAAAGTGGGAGAAAACCACAGAATGTTTTTTCTTATATGCATTGAAGAATTAAATTCATTGGAAGCACTAACTTCCTTTGTTTTCCAACTACAACTGGAAGGAGGCTCCAACCCCCTATTTTGTCAAGCTACAACCTGAGGGAAGCTCCAACTCCCCAATTTTCTGGCTACAACCAGAAGGAGGATACAACCCCCTAAGTTATCCAGCTATAAATGGAAGGTCGCTACAACCACCTGTCCTTGCCCCATCCAACCGCCCTAAAATATAAATTCCAAATTAGATAACCTCTCACTATTACTGAATCAACCACTACCACTTTCATCTTGTCACTTTCATTGAATCAACCGTTGCCACTGTTAACCTGTCACTGTCAACCAGTACCAATAACCTGTAACAACCTGTACCAATCAACCTGTACCAAACAAACTGTACCAATAACCTGAACCAACATGTACCATGCAGGGACGATTTTAAGGATGGAAATTTATTTTAAAATGTAGAAACCTTGGCGAATATTGCTAATACTTCATATGTCAACTATAAATGTTTGGAGATATTTTTGTAAAAATATTCAAATTTCTAAGTATTTTATATAGTTTTTATAAATTGTTGGCGATTTTTAAGGTAAAATAATTTTATCCTATAGAATTTGGGTGAAACATTTTGAAAATAGTGAATCTCGTTTTTGGAAAAACCATGGAAAATTAGCCCGTGAGAAAAATTTAGCCCCTAAAATCATCCATGGTACCATGCATCAAACTTTACTCATCAAGATGTACCAACATCATCAACTATACACCTTATGTATGTTCCAACTCATCAACTACTTGTCTAAACCATGTATTCAACATGTACCTCAACCTTATACCAAATACATACACCAATATAACCATCAAAAGTTATCTAATAATTCATCACTCTATCAATAAACCAAATACCATAAACCCTTACATCAAACCAACCTCATTTTTATGTAGCCTCAAGATAAACCAACAACTTCAACAACACATCACAATCGAAAGACCAATACCCATATGCCAAATACCAACAACAAAATACCAACTATATCCCTCAACAAATCTGATATATGCAACAATATTGAACATTCAATACTATCTCAAGAGATAAACCCTAGTTCACAAAACATACCTCAAACAAGATGTGCCATATATCTCATAAATAGACCCCAACCATGTTGTTGTCGTGATTTTTCTACCGCACTTTTTCTGCTGCGATTTTTCTGCCTCACTTTTTCTGCTGCACCTTTTCTGCCGTGATTTTTCTACCCCGACTTTTCTTCCGCACTTTTTCTGCCGTGATTTTTTTGCCACGATTTTTCTGCCGTGATTTTTCTGTTGCACTTTTTCTACCACAATTTTTCTTTTGCACTTTTTATGCCACAACTTTCCTGACACACTTTTTCTAGCGCACTTTTTTTTCCACACTTTTCCTACCACACTTTTTTTGCTGCAATTTTTCTCTATGAATAATACCTACCCAAATAACCTTTCACAAAAATAGATATTCAATGATATTCAAGTGTGATTAAAATTAGAGAGCCTTTCCTCTTATATTTACTTTCATGTAGCATCCCACTTTCCTTATTTTAGGGAGTTATCCATTAACTTTATTATTTAAACAATTTTTTTTGCAAACACTTTGACTTTTTTGGGCTTCTAGATGACTCATGAGGCTCCTCCAACTTCACATGGCCATAACTCTCTAATCGTGAGGAGTTATGCGATGTTCGACATACCACCAGAAATGGCATGACAAGCACTATCCATCTAGAATAATTTCACT
>ML824240.1:51697-100406 GCA_009831015.1 Picea engelmannii | reverse complement strand
TCTTTCCAACTTTTTGAATAAAATCATTTAAACAAAAACAAAAACAAAAATTGAATGTCATTCATCTTATATGTCCTTTGATCCATCTTCTACTTGGAAACTTCATGACTAAAAATAATAAAACACAAGAAGCAAGATTCAAATGTTATTCCTCTGAGTTCATCACAAAAAATCTACTATATGAATGCAAGAGTTAAATCAACAATCTAAGGAAAAGGGTTTTTAACCCTTAATATCTAGGGGTAACTAGAGAAGATTTTTTCTCCTATGATCCATATCATAGACAATAATTTCATAGATGAGATCCATGGTTCTCCACAGATAGTTGACCGATGATGCTTCCCACATTTTTCTCAAATCACTCTCATTTGATGACTATTGTGCTTGGCATACATGAGGTACCTTGTTTCATTACTTCATATTAAGTGTTAATGCCTTATGTATTTGACATGAAAGTAGTGACCCTAGGTTGAGTCATATAATAGACCATGATGCTCTAAATTTGTGCCTTTTAACTTGTTTCACCTTGGTGGTCATCATCATCTCCTAGATAAGTGTTGTCACTCTTGGGTAGAGTTGTACTATTGGGTGGATTTGAGAGGGATAGCATGTCCATATCCCAATCTATACATAACATTATCCATATTGCCCAAATTTTGTTGTCCCTCTTTTGGGTCAATTTTCATATGTCACACATATAGGTTCATGCTTCATAATCCTATGATAAGAAGGAGCTAGAATGCTTGAGGTTGGTGCAACTTAATAAAAAAAATAAGAAGAGAAAAACCAAGATGAGAATATCAAAATGCAAAGAAAACGAAAAGAAAATAAATATTAAAAACCAAAGGAAACAAATCATAACCAATTCCCCCTTGCTATGAGGCTATCACCCCAATTCCTATGCAATGAATGCATATCTAAAAATTACTAAATGACATAAAACAAAATTCAAAAGCCATAAAAGGTTAAACGAATAAAGAAAAAGGAAAAAGGGGGTTTGGAAAGACATAGTGTCGAGGAAAGGAAAACTCAATGCATAAGCAGTCACTCATTACAAAGGCTCTCATGTGGATGAATATCTTACATAACCTCACATGACTATGCAATACCACTCATGAAGTTAACCCCCAAACATACCATCCATCATTACACATGATCCTTGATGGGTTTCTTGGGTACTCGCACATGTAATAGGGGTTAATGATGACCCTCCAATACCTCAACTTGGAAAATTGTATGAATTCTATGAGTTATTGTGAAGTTTGAATATGATTCTTAATGTGATCTACCTAATGTCATTTAAATTCGACATGACTCACTTTTTATGTTGCATTGGATTTGTGGACATGCCCCTGGATTGATGGCTACAATGGGTCACTTGAGCCCCTCTTTAGATGATTTACTTTGTATAGGTATGACATGGATATGAACCTTGGTACTTTGGGGGACATTGAGGAGGCCATCTTGTACGCTTGATGGTGGTCATCCCACTTCTTTTTTAGGTCATTTTTCTTCTTTGAGGACGTCACACCTTTTGAGATGACCTAGCACCTTTGGAGAGGGCATGACACCTTTTTTGAGGATATGTTGCACCTTTTGGGGATGACTTTACACTTGGAGGATGAAACGTTGCACCCTTTGGAGGGAATGTTTCACTTTCGAGCCCCATTGTTCACCAAGACTTATTAAAGTAAAGGGGAATCAACCTCATGGGATAAAATATCCCCTACATTTTTATAGGGGTGGTGCTCCTCTTTCTCACTGAGATTATAAATTCTTTTTTTCAAGAAGCAATAGATTTAAATTAAAATATATAGGAGCAGGCGGTAAACCAAACACAGAATAATGATTTAAATTAAAATATATAGAATAACTTCATCCATTCCATTAGGTCCATTCATAAAGTAAGAGGGAAATAATTTGAAGCAAGACACATAAGACAGAAAGTAAAGTGAAAGTCCAAAACAGAGGGCTTTAAATGATTTCAAATAATTAATTTCATAAATATGTAAAGGAGGCACATAATCACGATCTCATGCTTTAATGAAAGTCAGAAGCCATAAACGTTATGAGCTCCAGAAATAGCTTTCAGTGAAAATTCTTAAAAGAATATTACAAGTTGATTGTTCAAGAACAAATAAAATGTATGCAAAAACAACACTACATAATATCTATGATACTTAAATGATAAAATAAAATGTGTTCATCCTATTTGACTGGGAAAAGGTTCCTGTGGACCATATATATGATAGCAGAGGTAACCTAGAAGAAGAAAAGAAACAATCAGGGATCAACTTTGCAGGAAAGCAATAGACAAATAAAGATGGATGATCACAAATTAGTATGAAAGAAAGGGAAATGCTTCTAATAAAAATGTACTCACAAAAAATGAAAGTGGAACGTGATGGATGGTTCTCTCTCTCTCTTTCTCCTTTGGAAAATATCCAAATATGTAGCCTAAACTCAACCCTAACTAGTGTAACCACTTCTTGGAATTTATGGAGAATTGGTTATGCATTCAGCACATCTTTGAGCCAATTTTCAATATAATTATTTAACGATGAAACGGTTATGTCTTGTTTAACCTAAAGTGAAAACAACTCATCCTATATAGCTTTTCATTTGGAGCATGATTCTTGTACTGAGGTCATATGGTCTTCATTATCATTAATGAATCTAACCAACCATCATTTGAACTCTTCTTCTGGGAAGTTAGTGAGGTTATCAAAATCACTACTAGTGGTGGGCCTTCAAGTTATTTGACTATGTCAAGGGACTTTAGGAATAAATCACTTCTTTTTCCTTCCAAGTTTTTACAAGTAGCAATTAGTTCCTGAAGGATATTTGTCCTTGCAAGCCAAACAACTCTTATCTGTTTTATTCTGATCTTGGAAGGTAGATCATGTTTCTTCCTTATGAGCTCATTCATATCCAATATTCTTGATATAAATGTACTTACATCATTTTTATAAAAATAATCATCATTTTCCAAGTCATGTTGAAGATAATCTGTAAGAGAAGAAATTATGTGCGTTGATTTACTTAAATTTGTACTAACCTCCCATGCTTCCAAAATTGTGTTTAGTCATTTACTTATGTTCTCTGCAACATATATTCTGATGCCAATTAACAACCTAGCAACCTTCTTAACTTTAGAACATGTCCTAGGTGTTCCTTCAGGAATTGGTTATGGGACAACAACAAACAAGGGTTCAACAAATAATGGTCTCGGGCTCAAAGCATCTTCCAACTCACTTATCCTCTTCTTCAGTCTAAATTTTTCCAATTCTTGCTCTGTAATTGAATGGGAAAGGGCATCACCAGTGGTCAAGTGTAATTTGAGAATTACATAGGGTCCTACTCCTATAGCGTCAACCTTTGAATTCCATTTTTTAGTGGCTTTCTTGTTCTTCATATTAATTTTCTCTATCCGTAACTATTTGGATTCTTTATTAAATCTGGTGTGATGCAATGTCAAGGATTTATCTTCAAAAATAGTTGGTCCCTCATGGGCCAACTCCTCTATGATCTGCTGGATTTAAACGATTTGAATTATTTCCCATGTAGGCACTTCATTGATGTTGTCAACATCTATTTCTACTATATCATTTTTTGGTTTTTAGAGTTTTGAGCACTCTTATTACTATTTCTCCTTTTTCTTTTATAGGTGTAATAATATGTTCTTTCTCCATTTGTAGATGAGGGGGATCACCACCATCACCTCCTCCCACGCATTATACATTATTCTCTCTTTATTTTACATTAGGCTCATGGCTCTTTTGATTAGAAGAGGAACTCCTATGGGGGAGGGGAGTAGAACCAACATTAGTACATATTGTAGTTTTACCCCTTTGTTTATGCTTAACTTGTTGTACCTGTTTTTTCAGTTTAGTCTTCTTTATGTGTGTGTTTGAACGAATTTGCATGACTAAGTCATCACTATAAAAAACAATTTCTTTATTGGAGATGGATTTCTTAGTGTTGGGGTTATTGTCATTAGCACCTTTTGTGACTTCTCATGTTCTTATAAAGGAAGTACCATAACCAATTGAAAACAAGTGGGCTGAAAAAATTCCCTTTGGGTCAAAATATTTTAAGTATTTGGCCTCTTTTAGGTGAAAGGGGTACAACAATTCAGCCATTTCAACTAAATGGGTTCGACTTTTGATTGAAATATCAGTAACTTAAAAAAGCAAAGATATAAATTGATGCTTCCTTTTCTTATTGAAGAAGGAATACCAAGATTTGTTTTGTCTACAAACCTCGGCTAGAAAATATCTGTCACAAACAAAATGGGGAAGAAGCAAAGTTTTTCCTTCAAATCCGAACAATTTGATATGAGTGGACTCTTCAACATACATATGAATTCCTTTTCCATCAAGAAAATTCAACGTTGACTATGTGAGTCTCATTGGCTATGTTCTAATAAGCATATATCTAAATTCCCATACAAATTCATCTTGCACTTGATAGAAATGAAATGGTGCATTATGTCTCCATAGTACAGGATACCAGAACTGAACTAGGTCATTATCAATATTAATATCACCCCTTGGGGGAAATCCTTCGAACACATTGCAATAAACCAGAGAAAAAACCAAATACAAGGTCATAAAGAACCTCTTTCTCTTCATAAAATTAGAAAGTTGATAGGAAATTTCATTTGAAATAATTTCGGCATAGTAGAAGACTACTCTCATCCGAATGGAGAAGTGTAGTACATACAGAACATACCTTGGAATATAAGATGTAGTATCTTATCCAACAATCCATGAGAAGAACCAAGCAAAATCTCAGTAGGGATCAGACAACATGCATATGTCAATATGTGTTATGTCAGCTGGCATGACAAAGGATGGTTTCAGAAAATCCTTTAGCAAGTTTACTCCACCACCTTGTGAGCCAAGAAAATAATCTACATTTAAAATATAGAGTATTGTGTTTGGAGTTAGCAGTCACAGTATTTTTCTGAATATAGTAGGAGTTAACAAAACGGGACTCCTTTTGTCTGCCACATCTCGAATCATTCTATGCTTAGTATCGAACCTGCTTGCGCACTAGGAGACGAGCTCCATGAAATCAAATACCTCTGGCATGCAACCCCCCTTAGCTAAGTTGGTTGTCCAAATTTTGTTGGCGAGCTTTTTCTCTAGGGTGAGACTAAAATACCATTGATAATCCATAGACTAGTGAAAGTCTTTATCCTTGCGGGCTCGGGAATTGATAGTATATTTGCATAGAGGCTCTTTCTTCTTTCTAGTTGCCATCTTTTCCCCCCTTTTAATAGACTTTGATATATGTGAAGATTATAGATATAAATTACGGACCTTTAACTAATAGGCAGGAAAGAACATTAATAGTCCTTAATGAAACATCCCTTTGATATGTAAACTTTCCTCCAAAATGCATGCAAATTATTAATAGTAATTATCATTCGTAAGAAGATGATCTATGGGAAAATGTGAAATTTAGTCCTCATTTAATTCTAACAACCATCTTTATCTCATGGATTGGGACATCATAAATGTGTCATAAATCACCTTCAAATGGAAACCATGAAAGGATGCATAGTGGGAAAAGTGATAAGTATGGGACATTCAATGTAGAAGAATGTGAAGCGACAAGTCTTGTGAAATGCTAAGTCTTGTGGAAGCAGGAGCTATGCGGAGAGAGATCACGCGGAGAAAAAGGTTGTTGCAGAAAAGGTTGATGTGGAGAAATGATTTTGTGATGAGTTCCTTGCATGGGACACAACTCAAAATAAACTAAGTATCGGGCCAAACCAGAATACTATAAAAATGGTGTGGGGTCCTTATGCGAAGTGCATAGAATAGACTCAATGTGAGATGTAGAGAACAGACTCAATGTGGGTTGTGGAGCGTGAAATCGATGCAAGGTTTCTCCACATAGTGCAAATAGGAAATCAATAAAATGACTAAGTGTTGAGGAAGGGTACGATTTTTTCATAAAGTGATGTGAAAATGTGGGATGTACGCGGAATGTAGATGATAATGAATTAGGGAGGAAAAGGGAGTTCCTTCCGCATTCTCATGAATTGAGGATAAAATACAAAGGTTGAGACATGAAAATGGATCAACAAGCCCCTACACATGCCTCTTCAGACCATTTGATTGATTCATCCTCTCTCGGTAGACCACAAGTGCCACACGTGTGACTTCGAGCATGCATTTATGGAGGACACCTTACCTTTTGAGAGTTTTACTTCATCTTGGGAGCATTTTTAGGGGTATTTTGATTCATCCACTCTTATATCATGGAAATTTTATGTATTATGACCTTATATGTAGGGAATGTAAAGAGATAAAAGCATTTTTATATTTTTTTAGGGTTTAAAGCTAGGAAAATGTTGTTACTTTAATGATAAGGGTGTTAGATCTCTCATATAAATAAAAAAACACTTCTCATTTGTGATTCATTACTAGAAATTGTGGAGAACATTACTTCTCTAATTCTTCTCTTCTATATTTGCTATGGATGGATAACTAGAGTGAATTCTTGGGATGATGTATTGTGGATTGTCTTTCAAATTTCATGGATTCTCTTGGCTAGGGTTTTGAAGATGAATTGATTTCTTGAATAAGTGGTCACACTTGAGCCTATGGATATTTTTATGGTTGATTATTAAGTGTAGTTGTACTTCTCTAGTGGTGGTGGTGGTGCACTCTCTTGGTGTCTTTCTTGAACAAGTCCCTTCTTCATAACTCTTGGAAGATTACTAGTGGAGTATATTCCCTTGAACTATCTTGAAGTTTGTAAGGCACTAGGTGGATTTTCTAGGGATTGTAGTGGACAACCCTATATATCACCCTAGATCTACTTACATCCTCTCAAGGGAGTCCTTACTTGACCCTGTATGCCAAAACAAAATAGTAGGATCTAGTCTTCTCCCATCTAGTCAATCGTAAATTATAAAATTCAAGTTTCATTTATTTTTCAGGGTAATTCTAGGGTTTAAACAACTTATATATTTGATTTTCAGCCATCAAAAACCCTAGACGTCTAGGGTTTTCCCACATATTTTTTACCTTAAAAACATTTTTCTTGGAACCTTTCCCTAGCTAGTTTTTATTGTAGCCTTTTACAGTTGGACGTCTTGGTCTCTTTGGGTTGTTACAAGCCCTTAAATTTTCAGAATTAACAAGTTACTTGAAACCCTAGTTTTACCCCTTTTAGCCTTAAATTTCACTTGATTATTATTCATTTAAGGGGATGAATTGTATTGTTGTTATAGCTTGTTTTATGCTACAATTTACCTATATTTATGACAAATTTTATAATAGCCTAGGGAAACTTTCAAATCTGTACTATTTTAGGGACATATTTTATTTAGTAATCACATAACAAACCCTCCAAAACAACCTTAGAATTGAACACCTTAAATCTGAAAATTTATCGTGAAGTATCCACCTATTCTTTGACTTGTATATCATAATAAACCAGTGGTAATTTAGGTATCTACATAGGATACATTAGACTTGACTGTGTCTCACCTTAGGAACCCTAAAGGCTACTAGGTAAGCCTCCCTTGTATTGGATATGTCCTTCACTAAAACAATTGAAGTTGTTTCCTAGGTGGAAATCGTAACACTTCTAATGTTTCGCTCATTTTGTACCTTGTAAAGGCTTTTCTCTAGGGTGCAAGATTGTGTGATAACAAGGGTAATCAAGGAATGGTATTAAAATGATTTATTCAATGGTGATTCTTTAAAAAAGAGTATCATTTCTTCAAGCCTAAGATTCACAAAAATGTTAAAGGCATTAACGAAATGCTCGGTGAAGGGCTATAAAAAAAGTCAAACTTTAAACCATTAAAGAACAAAAGAAGCTATTAACAAGTTCAAGACCTAAATTTTTCAATGAACATAGGAATGTCTACAAATAATTCATGAATATGGTTTCGATTCTTTTTTCACTTCTCATTTTTCAAAGACAAGGTTAAAACCCCAACTTATTGTTCCAACGCTTGGATACCAAATCTTGCTTCTTCCTTCTTCGATGTTGCTTGGTAATTCAAAACACATTCAACTCACTTGCAAATTGATTTCTTTGTTGATTGACAACTCTTTGGAAAATGAAACAATGGAGAATCAATTTTCTTGGACAATGGATGGCTCCAAAGACCAACAGGCTTAGAACCTTCACTCTAGGGATGAAAATGCATTATTAGAGGGTTTCTTCATCTCATTTTCCAACACCAAACTACATAGTTGTTGGTTGTGGAGCCTAATTATCTTCTTGATTCAGAGGTTTGTTTTACCCATGTTTGGATCCCATTTCCTGGTGGGGGAGTGTGGGTGTGGGGGGGGCTTTCCCCCCCCACTATTGTCGTAAAGGGGGTAAAGGGGGTGGAGAACCCCCCCTTGGTGGGGGATTTTGGGGTAGCACCCCCGAAGAGAAATTTTGGGAAAAATTGCCTTGTAAAATATTGTAATTTCATAATAAATCTGGACCGTTCATTAGAAGGTCGCAGATATGACGGTAGAAGTTATGTTAGGGATTTTTTCCCTAGAAAGAAACCCTTTTTATGTATGAGGGAATTGTATTACGGCGATATGTGATAGAAAATATTTTATTTTGACAGAGGAAACTGTGAGAGAAAGAAGAGGAAGTTACAGTGGGTGTGTTATAGGTTGTATCCCTTCATTTGATGGATAGCAATAAAAGGACCTGGCAATTTCTCTAGTGGATGTAGCCCACACTTGGTGAACCATGTATATCTGTGTCTCTATTTTATTATGTATTGTTTGTGTTTTATTTCCGCATTTGTTTTATTTTATTGCTCTGCAATCCTGTTTTTCTAACAACTAGTATCAAAGCCAAAGGTAACTCACAGGAAAAGAGGGTTCCTAGTTTGAGTGGGAGCAATGGCGGAAGATGGAAATCTTAAGGTCGAGAAATTTAATGGAAAAAACTAGCAGCTATGGAAGATGAAAATGGAAAATTATTTATATCAGAAGGATCTATTCCTACCATTGGATGGAATATCAAAGAAGCCGACAAGTATGATGGATGAAGAATGGAAGGTTCTTGACAGAAAGGCACTGGGAATGATACGGTTGTGCCTAGTGGCATCAATGGATTTCAATATTTCAAAAGAAAATACAACGAAGGATCTGATGGAGGCATTGGATAAACTGTATCAAAAACCCTTGACCTCAAATAAGGTATTTCTAATGAAGCGATTATTTAATATGAAGATGTTAGAAGGTGGGTATGTTGTCAATCATTTAAATGAATTTAATATAGTTACTAATTATATAAGTTTTGTAAAAGTGGACTTTGATGATGAGGTTAGGGCTCTTTTAATATTGTTCTCATTCCTAGAAAGATGGAACAGCTTGGTCATGGTTATAATTAACTCTATCTCTAGTTCAAAAAATAAAAAAAATTATGATGTTGGTGTTATCCTGAGCGAGGAAATGTGACAAAAAAGCACAAGTGAGACATTGGGTAATGCATTGACTATGGAGAATGGGGGAAGACAAAAGGATAGAGGAAAGGGCTCAGGGAACCATGGGAATTATAGGAAGGTAAGATCCAAATCCAGACTAGGAAAGATAGAGTGTTGGAATTGTGGGAACAAAGGACATCTGAAGAAAGATTGCAGAGCTCCAAAGAAACAAAGAGATGGACAGAAAGAGAAAAATAAGGAAGCAAATGTAATAGGTGATGTGTTACAAGATGCTTTGATTCTTTCTTTAGATAATATTATTGAATCTTGGGTAGTATATTCAGGGACTTCATTTCTTGCCACACCCCATAGGAAATATTTCCAAGATTATGTTCAAGGTGATTTTGGACAGGTTTATTTGGGTGATGATGAACCATGCCAAATTGTTGGAATGGGTAAGGTTAAAAAAAGAAAAAGAATGGAAATCAATGGTTACTTGAAGAGGTGAGACATATACCAGATCTGAGAAGAAATCTAATTTCTACAGGGTAGTTGGTAAATGAAGGTTGTATATCTATATTTACAAATAAGGCATGGAAAGTCACTAAAGGATCATTTGAAATGGCAAAAGGGGAGAAGGTAGGTATATTGTAATTATGTATTGTTAATGTTGACTCCTCTATCTCTTTAGCTTCTACAGGAGTGGATACAACAATGTGGCATCATAGGCTTGGACACATGAGTGAGAAGGGGATGTAGATACTTAACAAAAGGAATTTGTTGCCAGATATTAAACAAGTTGATTTGGACTTCTGTGAGCATTGTGTTTATGGAAAATATAAGAGAGTCAAAAAAGAAAAGAAGAGTGAAAAGTTGGAGCTTGTGCATATAGATGTATGGGGACCAGCTCATATATCATCTCTTGGTGGCTCTCGTTATTATGTTACTTTTATTGATGATGCAACTAGAAAAACTTGGGTTTATTGCATTCGACAAAAATCTGATGTTTTTTATATTTTTAAGAAATGAAAAGATTTGGTTGAGAATGAGATAGAAAAGAGGTTGAAGCGTCTCAGATCAGACAATGGAGGTGAATATCGTAGCAAGGAGTTTGATGATTATTGTTCATACCATGGGGTTCATAGAGAGAATATAGATCTAGGAACACCACAAGAAAATGGTGTGTCAGAAAGGATGAATAGGACAATCATGGAATGTGCAAGGGGTATGAGATTGCATGTTGGGTTTCCCTAACAATTATGGGCAGATGTCGTAGATATTGTTGTTTACTTAATAAAGAGAGGATCTTCAAGCTCTTTGGATGGTGTAATTCCATATGAGGCATGGACAGGTAAAAAGATAAACTATTCATTTATGAAGACTTTCGGTTGTGAAGCATTTGTCCATATTGATAAAGAAAATAAAATGAAGCTTGAAGAAATATCCAAGAAGTGTACCTTTATTGGATACAGTGTTAATGATTTTGGTTATCGCTAAATGGGATTATGAAAATAACAAAATCATTAGGAGTAAAGATGTCATATTCAATGATAAGGTCATGTACAAAGATCAGTTGCAAAGAAAGAAACAGGAAAAAGAAAAAACCAAAATACATAATGCTTGATGAGATCACTGAAAAAGAAATTCCAAAGGTACCAGAAAATCCAAATGTACAACAACAGGAGCAACAAGTTCCTCAAACTCCTGCAAGTGTTGTTAGAATATCTATCAGGTTAAGAAGACCCCGTGAACGATACTCTCCTTCATTGTATTATTTATTCTTGACTGACTCTGGTGAACTAGAAAGTTATGAAGAGGCAATGTAGGTAGACACTAAAAAGAAGTGAGAGCAAGGCATGAAAGAGGAAATGGATTCTTTGGTAAATAACCAAAATTGGGACTTGCTTTAGTTTACTACAAGAAAAAGAGCATTGTGGAATAAATGGTTTTACATGTTGAATGAAGAAGATGGAGGCAAAAAGCAGTACAAGGATATACTTATTGTAAAGGGGTTTGAACAAAAGAAAGGTATAGATTTTGATTTTCTCTTGTTGTTAAAATGACTTCAATAAGGACTATTTAAGTCTTTTGGAAGTAGAATATTTGCATCTTGAATAGTTAGATGTAAAAATAACTTTTCTCCATGGGGATTCGGATGAAGAGATTTCTATGTAGTAGTCACTGAGGTATGAGGTCAAAGGAAAGGAGAATTTGGTATGCAGTTTGAAGAATAGCTTGTATGGCCTAAAGAAATCTCCAAGGCAATGGTATTTGAAGTTTGACATGTTTATGATAGAACAAGGTTATAGTACATGTCATTTTGATCATTGTGTTTATTTTAAAAGGCTAGAAAATGGAAGCTATATTATCTTGATATTGTATGTAGATGACATGCTTGTTGCAAGGTCTAACATGCAAGATATAAATGTGCTCAAAAATAAATTAGTTAATTCATTTGCGATGAAGGATTTGGGTGTTGCAAAGAAAATCCTTGGTATGAGAATAACAAGAGACAGGAAAAATCACAAATCGATATTGTCTCGAGGTGAGTACATAGAGAAGGTGTTGGAGAGGTTTAGAATGCAGAATGCAAAACCAATTAGTACACCTTTGGCCATCCATTTCAAATTAACCAAGGAAATGTGTCACAAGGCACAGGAGGAGATAGAATACATGTCCAAGGTCCCTTATTCATCAGCAGTTGTCATCTTGATGCATGCTATGGTGTGCACAAGACCATTTATTTTACATGCAGTGGGACTTGTGAGCATGTATATGAAAAATCCATGTAAAGAACATTGGGAGGCAGTAAAGTGGATTATCGTGTATTTAAGAGGTACCGCTACTCACGCATTATGTTTTGAAGGTTCAGACATTGTTCTAGAGGGATATGTTGATTCAGATATGGCAGGTGATAAAGATAGAAAGAGGAGTACCACAGGGTATGTTTTTACTGTAGGTGGAACAACCATAAGTTGAATTTCAAAACTGCAAAAGGTTTTTTCACTTTCAACCATGGAAGAAGGGTATGTTGTTGCTACAAAGGCTAGTAAAGAAATGATTTGGTTACAGAGGTTTATGGAGGAATTAGGAAAGAAGAAGGAGAATAATAGGTTGTACTATGACAGTGAGAGTGCCATTCATCTTTCAAAGAACTCAACCATCCATTTTAATACTAAGCATATACAACTCAAGTACCATTTCATACAATCCATCTTGGAAGATGGACATTTGAAGTTGGAAAAGATACATACTAGCCAGAATCCTATAAATGTGTTAACAAAGGTACTAAACAGAGAGAAATTAAGCTCCTACTCAGTTTCAGTTGGCCTTCAAGAATGAAGGTGAAGATGAGAAATTTTCTAGGTCCAAGATGGATCACAGTCCAGCATGTACAACAACAATGGAGTTATTGTGATCAGTCTCCAAGTGGGAGATTGTTGGTTGTGGAGCCTGATTATCTAAAGGTTTATTTCAGTCGTGTTTGGACACCATTTCCTAATTGGGGGTGGGGGGNCCCCTGGTGGGGGATTTGGGGCTAGCATCCCCAAAGAAAAATTTTGGGAAAATTTGCCTTGTAAAATATTATAATTTCGTATTCAATCTGGACCGTTCATTATAAGGACGCAGATCTGACGATAGAAGTTATGTTAGGGATTTTTTACCTAGAAGGAAACCTTCTTTAATGTATGAGGGGATTGTATTGTAGTGAGGTGTGATAGTGAATATTGTATTCTGAGATAGGAGATTGTGATAGAAATAAGAGGAATTTACAACGAGTGTGTTATAGGTTGTATCCCTTCATTTGTTGGTTAATAATAATGGAAGGACCTAGAAATTTCTCTGGTGGACATATCCCACACTAGGTGAACCACGTATATCTGTGTATCTATTGTATTGTGTATATTTTATGTTTTATTTTCGCATTTGTTTTATTTTATTACTCCACGAACTTGTTTTTCTAACAATAGGCATTAAAAATTGAAAATGCAACCCCAAAAACCCAAATGAACTACTGATTAGTTTTTCAATGGGAATGTTATTATTTATGGCTATTGACCACTATGCATCATTCTGGAGATAGTAAACTACTTGCATGTTCACTGCAATGGCTCTGGATATGCTTAGACTTGCAAAATGCATTGGAGAAGGGAAAGAGCAATCGACAAGGAAGAAGAAGGTTGTTGCAATGAAAATAATGAGAAATGAGGGAGAAAGGGGTAGTGTTCAACCTTAAAGATCCCCAATGCTTAATATTCCAAGAAAAAACTAGAGTCGCATTTAAAAAACCCAAATAGTGAAGCCAAATCATTGATTTGATTAACCAAGGAGTGAATCACTCAATTTGAATAGAAGTTAGCAGTGGGAAATGAGTGATTTACCCCAAGGAGGAAAATAGCTAAGTTCAATGGCAAAGAAACCCAATTGTTTGTTTCATGAAGTAGGCATCCCTATTGTAAGTTTTAAACCCGTGAAGTAAGGCAATGCATATAGATTCTTAAGCAAAACAGAAATTAATCAATGGCTCATACACATAGTACATAGAGATTTATACCGGAAATCCTTAACCAAGAGAAAACCTAATCCCTTAATTCAAGATTAATACGAAAACCCCAATCCCTTAATTCAAGATTAATTTAGAAAACCGCTAAAAATAGCAAAATCCACTAAAATAGAAAAAACGCCAAAAAAACAAATTGGGGCGTTGCCCCGAATGCTACGTGTAACAAGTGGGGGGCATACCTTCCCCCCCTGGGACCCCCCTAGGAAGCACCTGACGCACACGACACAAAGAGAACTACTAGGGAGGGATCTCCAAACGCAGTTGTCGAATCTAACGCGCCCACACACACACATGCAAAGAATATAACACATACCCAACATTCTCCCACTTGTTGTTTTCTTCGCATCCAGGGGTCCACAGAATTATATAGTCAACAATCCAGGGCAGCAATTCCCATTGTTACTCTACACTAGGAGAACTTTTCTGTGCTCACGGACTTTGTAAATGAATCTGCAACATTCTTCAAAGTGTCAACCTTTTCCAGTAGCACCTTCTTTTCTTCAACCATGTCTCTCACAAAGTGATATTGAACATTAATATGCTTTGTCTTCGAATGATAATATGGGTTCTTTGCCAGGAAGATCCCATAGTTCCTTGGCTATAGATTCTCTCGAGACATTCAACAACACCGAATCTTCCAGGCAGAGTCGAATAGTACTCCTTTCTCTTATGTCCAACTTCTCCCAATCTTCCTTCAACATACCAGTAGGTGGTGTACTAGTAGTTTGTGTACTAGTATGTTGTGTGCCAATCGACTATGTGCCAGTAGGCTGCATACCAGTATCTTGTGTACCAGGATCCACGGTGATCCATTGTTCTTTGTCTGCAAGAAGGTCCTCCATCTTGAGCTTCCATAGCTCAAATTTTTTATCGTTGAACTTCTCTATCTCGATTCTAGAAGAGCTCGCCATTCCTCTTTATACACTTGAATCTCCACTGCAAAAGCTCCCACTAAACCCAGGTTTATCACAGACCCAAGATAAACTTGATCTAGCAAGACCGAGCCAAACCCTCAACAACAAAGGCGTCCCTCTGAATCCAAAAATGAGCTATGATACCACATGTAAGTTTTAAACCTATGAAGTAAATCAATGCATATAGATTCTTAAGAAAAACATAAATTAATCAATGGATCATACACATAGTACATAGACATTTATACCGGAAACCCTTAATCGAGAGAAAACCTTTCAATGCTTCATTGTATTAGTTTCACCATTCACCATACAATATATATACAATGTTTTTAGGTATTTTGTAGATACCAAAACCCTAATCCCTTAATCTGGGATTAATTTAGAAAACCACTAAAAATAGCAAAATCTACTAAAATAGCAAAAATGCCCAAAAAACAATTTTGGGGCGCTTCCTCGAACGCTGCGCGTAACCAGGGGGGGCATACCTGGCCCCCCCTGGGACCCCCCTAGGAAGCACCCGATGCACACGACACAAAGAGAACTACTAGGGAGGGATTGTCAGACGCAGTTGTCGAATCTGACGTGCCCACACACACACATGCAAAGAATATAACACATACCCAACACCTATGAGGTACATGGTTTTCCTTTTGGGTGTAAATCACTAACCTCAAACCTTTGTAAAGCCCAATTTTTGGGTTCATAGGTTTCCTAGCCTCTCAATCCATCGATTTTCCCTTTCTTAGGTAAATCATTTGAAAATAGGAAGTGAAAAACACTTTCTTTGGCTTGAAAAGGAAATTTTCACCCGAATCAACCATTAAGGCTTATTTTTTGACTTTGAAGGCTTTCTAGCCTCCCAATTTAGTGGTTTAGCCTTCATGAGAAAATCATTGGCTTGGGCAGCGAACAAGCTTCTCAAGTTAGTGACTTTGAAAAAAAACTACCTGGAGATAAGGAGAACTTCTTGAAGCCTATGAAAACTGAAATATTCATTCCTCTTAGCAAATTACATCTCTTATCATCCAAATCATTGAGTTTTCATGGCTATTCAGCGATTTCACAACTTCTTTGGATCGTAAGTAGGCATAGGAAGTCATCAAAGATTCATCACCTTCATATCTCTTTACATAGTTGAAAACTAATTGCTAAATCCTTAGACATATCATACTTTTTCTTGTGCAAGCTTGGGATCAACAAAAAAATCAAATGAGTTTGAATGAGTAATTAAAATTAATTAAAATGAGTGCCCATGGAATCCCTTGACTTTTTTGCTTAATAATACCATAAATTATTTGTGTGACCTCGGATTTTCGAACTGCTTGTTGCTAAGCATAAATGACATGAATATATTTATATTGAGTGGTTAGAATTCCTATTCTGAGTTTTATTTGATGGGTTTCATAATATAGGAAAACAAAATTACCTCTTTTATGAATTATATTTTAATTCATGTTTTAATACTTGTGACCTTAGAATCGAATTATATTGATTGCATAGATTTTGTAGGCCCACAAAACATCTAGTTAAACCCTTTTGGCATTTAAAATATCATTTTGACAGACACCCAAAAATATGCATGAAAGTCCTCAGAGGTTGAAGTATCAATATCATTCGGGATTTTGCTTTGTCGAAATCAAAGTTCCTTTTCTTTTTATCATCCCTACTATATGGTATTTATCTATGTCACTAATTTTACTGAGATATTTACTCATGAATCTTATTTTAAACTGTAAGGAGGCCTCTAGGCTCCAAAAGTACCTATGGGGAAAACTTGGTGAAAATTGTCGCTTTGACTCGAAACTCAACCAAGAGACTTCTAATGGAGAAGAATAGGTGTGATAAACTTGGACAAGTCTAGAAATTTACTCTGGGGAATGGTATCATCCAATTCCTTCATTTTTCCACTTTTTGCACCATTATTTCCATGCTTGTCGTCACATTTTTTGTGCTAATGTCATGAAGCTTGTGACACAACTTTTTGGGATAAATGGTTATGATATTTCTTCATTAGATGTAACCTAATGTCACTACAATATGCTCCAATACCTTTCTTGTCATAACCTTGTGCCATTCACATGTGTATATGATGTGGCACATTCTTGTTAATCAAATTCATGGCCTCTTATGCCATTTCTAGATATATCTAGAAGAAATAAGTGCTAGAAACTTCCAATCAATAAACAATGGAGGAAGTTTTAGAATTATTTAGAAACATTAGTTGGGGAATTAACTCCAATTCTATCTCTTTGGCCTATAAATAGTGTCCCAATGTACATGCTTTGATGATCAATGGAATGATACGAGTTTTAATCAATACTTGGCTTCTCTTGTTTATTGATTCACTGGTAATTTTCCAATTTTTCATTTTAATTATTTCCATAGTTGGTGGAGTTGCCCACCTCTATTATTTTGGTTTCTTAGGTATTTGTTTTGAGACTCGTCACAAACCATTTCAAACAACAAGAGAGACATCAATAGCTTACACAAGGAAAAAAAACATAAATGGGTATCCAACTTGGGATTAGTTGATTCTAATTTTAGTTTTTATCACTTCATGAATTGGCCATATGTGATGGGTTGATTCTACTTAGAGTTTTGATCACTTCATGAATCAATCATATGTTATCGTTGCAAGTGAAGCGAGAGCCTTCTCTAAACTTCAATATTCCAAGATCTCCAATAGGTATTTGACAAATTAAGATTTCATCACTTGTAACTCTCATTCTCCTCTTTCCAAACTCACATAACATGTTGTGTACAAAAGTGATGAAGCATGGAGATCTTCCTCATGTTTTAAAGTTGTATAATGTTTTAATGCTCTCCCTATTTTGTTATTGAAAAAGTTCACGTTTTGTTAATGAAAAAGTAAAATGTGATTTCATAGTTTACAAAGTGTTAAGATATTTAAAGGTTATTTAAAAAAGGAAAAAGTGAGAGATTTTATGTGCTAAGAGAAATTTACCCATTGATAAGTATTATAAAGTATTTTTAAGGTAAATGTGTTCTTGAGAATTCCTATTATTGTAAGGGATTATTGTTATGGTTAATATCTTTATTATAAAAAGGTTATTGATCGTCGAGATATTTTTAGGGGATTGTATTAGATTTTTTAGGTTTTTTTTTTTTTTAACAATTTCCCTTAGGAGGCTTGTTTCCAATCAATCAAAATGCCACTTAAAAAGGATCTTCCATCTCACTTAGGTATCGATGGCATGGTTAATGCAGATTCACTGAATATATATGAATATTCCTCTTTAGAAACAAGCCTTCAAAATATAGAAGATGTTTTTTCCAAAGTTGCAACATCATTTATAAGAAGATATAATGTTTGATGGTCAAGCTCACCACACTAAGACTTCTTCATTGCTTTCATATCTGGTTGCCAAGGGAGGACAATTTTCCACATCGGGCCAATTGAATCTCGAAAACACAACTCCAACAAAAGTTTCCAGAGCTATAGAAATCATTGTAGTCCATCATTTTATCCCTGGGGAGAATGACGAGTATTGATATAATAATTGTATACTTTCTAGGTATATTTAAAAGAAAAAAACACTAGAAACTTCCAGTAGATAGAAGTAGAGGAACTTTTAGAATTATTTAGAAAGTTATAAAAGTTAGTTGGAGAATTAGCTCCAACTCCATCTCTTTTGGCCTACAAATAGAGGCCCAATGTACATGCTTTGATCATCAATGGAAAAATATGTATTTTTATTAATACTTCGTTTCTCTCACTTATTAATTCACTAGTAATTATCTAGTTCTGCATTTTATTTATTTTCATAGTTGGTGGTAATTTTCTACATTTGTTATTATGGATTTTTAGGTATTCTCCCCAGACCTCATTAAAATTAAAATAGACATGCAAGATTTTCTATTACGCAATCTCACCTAGGGGTAACTAGAGGATATCATTCTTCGTGATCCACATTGTATAAAGTGATCCCAAAGATGATGACCAAAATTCTCCATATACAATAGCCCCTTAGGTGCCTCTTACTCATCGTTTATCATCTCATTCACTTGATCAACATACTCATCTAATGATGGTGGTCTAGTACACATGAGGTATACTATCCATTGTTTCATACAAAGTGTTTACATGTAATGTATTGGGATTTTAGGTAAGGATCATGGGTTGAAATTAGATAATTAATGATGATGCTTGGAAGTTATCCTATTTTCCTTGTTTCACTTTGGTGGCCTTGATCTATAATATATTCAAGTGTTGTCACTCTTGGGGAAAATGGGTACTACTAGGAGGCCTTGATAGGGGCAACGTACCCATTCCCTTCCATACTTAAAACTTTCCATCTAGTTTACTTTCTTTATCCTATATTTTGGGATTGGCTATTACATGTATCCAAAAAGGTATGTAGTTCATCCTCCTATGAGAAGAAGGAGCTTGAATGCCCAAGGTTGATGCAACTGTAAAAAAAATAGAAAGAGCATGTAATAAATCCAAAATGCAAAAGAAAAATAAAGGGATATGAATGATAAATCAAGATCCAAGTAAGCTTGAGCTCTACCCCCTCACTATGAGGCCATCACCCCAATTCCTAATGCAATGAATGCATATCTATAGAAAGGACTTAATTGAATTATCATGACCCATGATGCAATAACATGAATAAACCTAAAAAGGGGCTTGCAAAGCAAATCAATTAATATCAAAAGGCAAGATAATGGGTGGAAAGAAACAATTTCGAGGAAAGGGTAACTTGATGCATGAAGTGCTCCCTCTACAAAGGTGCTCATGGATGTGAACATCACACATGTCCTTACATGTCAATGGCACCATGACCATGAAGTAAACCCCAGATCATATCATTCACTCACACTTACACCTTGATAGGTTTCTTGGGAAATACTTCTCTACTTGGGTACTGGCACACCTAATAGGGTTCTATGATGGTCCTCCCATACTTAAACTTGGCAAATTGCATAAAGTCATAATCTAGTGTGAAGTTTGAAGAAGATACCTAATGTGATATACTTATGTGGATTTTACATCAAAATGTGACTCACTTTTTATGTTATAATGACTCTTGTATCCATGATGGTTGGTCTCACTTAATTCTTTGAGCCCATGGATGATGATGTATACTTGGACATGGTCCTTTGGAGGGCATTGATTATTCTTCTCCCACACTTCATGGATGATGTTACACACCACTTAGAGGACATTGGAGCCTTGATGATGAGTGTTGGAGCCTTGATGATGAGAATCGGACCATATGATGACTTGGAACACCTCTTGACACCCTCCATCACACCTTGGACCATGGGCATTGCACCTTGGATCTAGGATATTGCATACATGAGCTTAACATGTCACTTAGATCCCTTTGATGATGTTTCACCCCTTGAGGATGTTGAGGCTTGGATTGATGAGATGGCACTTGATGATGATAAGTCACCCCTTTGGAGAGGCCATGGAGTCCTTTTCCTTAATGATGTCATGGTTTTCATGGAGGACGTTGCACATGTGATGGGATACTAGACTTGAGGATGATGTGACACTTGCTTGAGCCGACCTAGTTCATTTGATGATGAGTTGGAACCTGTTGATGAGGATGCATGACCTTTTTTTATGAGGATACATGACCTTTTGATGATGCATTACACCTTTTAGAAAGATACATGACCTTTGGAGAATTTACACCCCATTTTGGAGATGAAGTCACTTTTATGGGCCCTCTACACTCACACGTGTGGCATTTTTGGGGGGCGTTTTCATGTTTTATCATTGTATATTTGTTCTAGAGTCATTTTTGGGGGTCAGCCTTAGACCTATCCACCTTGTATCATGGATTTATTATGTTTTAGGGGATTTCAGAAGGATATTGGGTCATTGAGGGTAAAGAGCTTGGTTTCCTCATATAAATAGAGGAAGTGCTCCCTCGTTTGTACACATTGCTATTTGTGGAGGATTACAACTACTTGTTTACTTCTATCTTTTATCTTTTGCTATAGATGAATGACTTATGTGACTTCTTATAAAGATGAGGTATGGATGCTTTCTCAAGTTTGATGGATGATTCATGGTTAGGGTTTCATGTATAAGCATTGATTTACCTAGTAAGTGTTCTTTATAAGTCTTTGTGGATTTATTTATTGAATGTATGAAGTGTGAATGTGCTTATCAAAGTGGTGAAAGTGAATTTTTCCTTGAATTTTTCTTAAATAGATCCTCTCTTGCAAACCCTAAGAAGGTTTCTAGAGGAGAACATTCCCTTGATATTTTCTTTAGATCTTGTTAAAGGACATATGATGATTTTATAGGGTTTGTAGTGGGATACCCTAGGTTTCATCCTATAGGATAACCTCCTAAGGTTTGTAGTGGACTACTTTAGGCGTTATCCAAAATTCATGCTTTCACTTTGTTTTCAAGAGAGTTCATTGTTTGACTCCATAAGCCCAAAAAGAATGGTAGGCAGTAGTTTCAACTCCTTTAGTCAGTCTTCAAAATATAAATCTACCTTTTCTTTTGTTGTTTTAGGGTTAGATTAGGGTTTGTAGCAATTATTCTTTATTTTTCAGCCACAATTAGGCTAGACATCTAGAGTTTTACTGACATTTCTTCCTTAAAGATATATCTTGTTCTCATTTATTCCATTGCTAATTTAATTTCCGTCCCTCTAGGGCTTAATGTCTTGCATAGTTAGTGTTATTATGTGCCCTTTATGTTTCAAAAAATAAGTGTTCATAAAGCCCTAGTTTAACTTTCATTTTCAGCCCTAGTTTTTATTCCATGCTTACTTGCTTAAAGGGATGATCTATTGTTGTTGTTTTTTACTTGATATGTTGTTGAATATTGTAATATTTCATACAAGTTTTGCACAACCATATATTTTTCTTTATTTGTAGTGTTTGGGGTACCTTCCTGACCTTTTTTAATTTGCTAGATATCACAAATTGTCTTGGAGGCTTCTCACACACAAATATGGAAATTGCTTGATTGAAACACCTTGTACTTACCTTGATAACCTTGATTTAATGGTGGCCTATTTGAGTAACTAATATAGGAGGCCGTAGACTTGATCCCATCTTGCTATAGGAATCCTTGAGGTTACTAGGGAAGCCTCCCTTGTGTTGGATTTCATCCTTCACTAAAACCAAGGAAGTGATTACTAAGGTGACAATGGTAACACTTCCATGTTACACTTGTCTTAGACCTTGTGAAAGGATTTGCACAAAGGTTCTATATATTGTGATAACGGGTTCAACCAAAAAAGAAAAAATAAAATGTCAAACCCTTAGTCATCTATTAAACTAGAAGCTACTAGAACATGAACACAATTCCAAGAATACAAAAGAATCATGCTCAATACCTTGTACCAAAGGTCACCAATAAGCTAGAGAAAGATTTTAATTGGTTGATTATAAATATATGTGGTGTAGGGCATAGGTGGTAAAGGTGAAAAGGGGTTAACAAGTGACACACATTTATGATGATATGCATAGGAGCATGAGAATATAGTTGAATGGAGTTCATGCCATTATAAAAATATTTGAGAATGAAAATGAGGAGATATAGTTGAAATTGAGGGGATTTTACTATGTGGCCAAAGGGAAGCTTCCTCCATTGTCACCTTCAACAAGGCATATAAAATTCACCGAACATGATGACATCGTGAGAAGATTATCCCTATTGAGGACAAGATAATATTTCAATATCCCCATTGAGGGACAATACAATATTTCCAAAACATTAATGTGTCTTCCACTAGAAGGCATTGATGCCTTATTTTAAAAATTTTAATAATTTATTCTATTTGTGTTGATTTGGAGTATAAAAGGTTCTCCTCCAACTCATAAATATAAGAGCGAATAGGTGGTGTTGCACTATTATTGCATAAGATGATAACATTGGCATAAAAAATGTAACCTCTTGCTAAATTTTGAGTATTCATTGGATAAAATACAAATATGCTACAGTGAAGCAGTTGTAAAATTTCCCAAATAAGAAAGCTTTATTAAAGAACTAGGAAGAAAATAGGCCATCGTTAAGTCTCAATTTTAATACCTTGTTGAGTTCACACAAAGCTTAAACAATATTATGTTCCATTCCTGAAAACCAAAACATATTCCAAAATCTGGTAATGGTCTCAAGCTAAGTGACTAATGTGTTAGAGATATTGAGTTTTTATCCAAAACTAAAAAATATGGAGAAAATTTTGACTAATTGATTGAACCTTACTTTACCTTTTTGGAACCTTCCAACACATTGTAATGATGTACTTTATTTCATTCTTATTACAACATCAGTTGTTATTATCTCTAGTTGTCCTTGGCTTTGCTCAATTTTTTAATACTTCTCTTCACTTCATTGAGGAATCCCCTATGAAGCCCTATTTTATCCATTCAAGGCCAATTTTCTCCCAATGGAATGTTGCATTTCCCCATTGGCCCTTTTAAAGTGAATGATCCTTCATTATAACATCAACTAAATCCCTTGCACTTATATCCCATTTCCACTAAACACTCTAATATCAAAAGTGGATTTCTTGCCTTGACACTATTGCAATCATAGTTTTTTATTCATAGCTATCAACACTTTTCCAGACATTCCTATGCTTATTCAAAAAGATTATTCACCCAACGCATGGGCCACACGTCACCTCACAAGATCCTTTTCCTCTTTTGCAACAAGATTTGTTTCCATCAATACACTTGTACATTCAAGGTGAAGGAGCCTTCCTTATCCACCTGTGCATATTAATTCCATTCTTCAGCTACTGGCTTGTTCCATTCTTTTTCTTGTGATGATTGTTTGGTTGCATCTATTAATTAGTTGCTCTAGTCCTTTCCTTTGGAACTATTTTTCTTCATGATTACACCCTGGAGTTATATTTTGTAGTGGACCCACACAATCTCCATTCACAACATTTGATCATCCTATTGATAATCCATGACATAACACTCTCTATTCCTCGAGTATTCCCCTATGCACTCCAAATGTGCCTCTATGTCACTATACATGCACCATCTTCAATATCTGCAGTATTCCTTTCCTAATAATCACATTTGGCATGTGCCTTTATCATCTGGAAAAAAAATTCCCAACTCGACATTGTTTTGGAAATATTTTATATTGAGCAATTACATTATTCATGAAGTCCAATTGCCTTTTTTTCTTGTAACATTTTGAAACAAACAGATGATTCCATGGAGAACTTAAAACCTTCTAGCATGTTTTCATTTAGATTACCTTTCCAATGACTATACTCATTCTTCAATCTGAGTTTTGAGTTGAGAGTTGTGGCTTCATGAATTTGCCATTTCTACTAAATTGTGCCATTTTCCCACTAGTGCAATCTGGCTCACGGGCCAACTTCTACCACCTATAGAATAATATCTTTCGGGAACCAAGAATCATATATATCAAGCACCAATAGTATTCTTGATAGAGAGTACACAACATCTTTCTGATTTGGGATCTGATACTTCATCCAAATTCTATATCCATCTAGAATTGGCAACTTTGTCCTTTTTTCACTTCTCCAGAATTAGAATTTATAGTGAAAACGGTTATCTCCCAAACTAATTATATCTAGAAAAACTTCTCCAAGGTAAATTTGTTTGGGTTGATGGGTAGTTAAAAGTTGAGAAAAATATTTTTTTCTGGATTTATGATCTGGGGTCTTTTTTCCCTCTATTGTAACATTCCCAACCACCCAGGTTGGGCCACGCCACACAAAAACTCTCCCAATTACAACTCTTATACCACTTTGAAACGTTCCCCCATTCCAACCGAGGGATGTTATGGTGCGTAATACACATAAAAAATAAATTTCTACTAACTAAAGTAATTCTTTTACTGTTAGTTGATTTTCCTATAACTTATAGCTACGAATCTAAAACATGTTTAGCTATTGTCTATAAACATAAAATAGATGCATTTAAAGCACACCAAATTAACATGAATGGAGCTTAATCATTCACACTGCAGCATATAGATCATTCTCAAATACACAGAGTTCATGCACAACAATAACACATGCAAATAACATGGTAACAAGATATAAAACTTATCTTTCGAATATGTTGTGCAACCAGCGGCTTGGGACGAACGTTCCACCCGACCATAGACTGACTGTTCCAATTCTCAACAGCCAGTTACACTCAAGCTGAGGCTAATAGTCCAAAAAAGAGGTTGGTCTCTCATAGTCCACTCGCAACTCATAAAACTCATAACCCAACTGATATTCTCCTACAACTATCCCGATTTTTCTACCATCTCTCTTCCTGCTGACATTCCCAACTGAAGGAATGCACCATTCATTTATCATGGATAACCCAAGGGATGTGTTACCCATTTATCAGGATTAAACCAAGGAATGTGTCATTCATTTATCAAGGTCTCTCTGGCACATGTAGCTAGGAATCTCTCAACTGGGAACCCAAGGGAACTTGTTGCTAGGAAAACTACCAGCAAACCAACAGTAAACACTTATTGTTACAGTGCAACTAACTTCAAAGTTCACTCTTCAGGCCTGACAACCTGGCTCTTCAATCTTTAGCTCCAAAATTCTCCAAATGCATTCCAACTTGCTCTAGAATTCGCCCTCTATGGCTGCACAAACTTCAATCTCTCTTTCTTGCTCTCTTCTTTCCCCTCATGCACAAAAATGCCCTCCATCTAAGAACTCTTTTCACAACCCATACGAATTTCCTCCCTTTGGTATGCCTTTATTGACTCACACTCTTCCCCAAGATGATTGTACTCAACCCCCATGTGCCCAATAAATTTTGGATGTGACCACTCACACCCACTTTCTTACATGTATTCAATGATTGGCTTTCGGAACACTCAATCAAAAATGGGAAGGTTCATATACAATTAGCAAATTTAGGAAAAAAGGTTGAATTAATATACATGGGTAATCCCCCCCTTGGACCCCTCTTGGCCATTATCCTAGACACTCCCCCTCTCTTGTAGATTAATTCATCCCCCATCTCTTTTCCATGTCCCCTTGGTAGTTGGCATCACATTTTATTATTAAAACATTGAAATACAATTCGCATATTACATCGCTTTGGAAGACACATTATATCTACATAACCATTAATTAAACCAGGGCTTATATTGGGGATGTTACATTCCCCCACCCCTATAATTGTGCACCATCCTCAGTGCACTCTATGTCGATACACACACACACACACACACACACACATATGAGAATTTACATCACAATACTTAGAAATAAAATTCTACAATTTAACAACTCCAACAGCAACTCCAACCAAAATCTCATGTTTCTCTCAACTTGTCGACCAAAGGAATGCATTATTCATTTAGCAGGGACAACCCAAAGGATGTACCATTTGTTTATTAAGGCTAACCTAAGGAATGAGCCATTCTTTTATCAAGGTCCCCAGTGCAGTTGACTAGGACTCTGAGATGTGGTTTCGTAAGTCTAGCTGCTCAAAACGGATTCTTGCATTTTATCTTCTTCAAAATTGTCAAAAATTTGTGGGTATTATGCCCACATGTTTTCTTCATGCTCCCATGTAGCATCTTCAGGGCCGTAGAAGGTCCATTGAACCTTTACCATCCCTATGGCTTTGTTGCTGAGAACTTTGACTTTCTGATCCAGGATGTGTATTGGTTCCACCCGGAAATCCCCTTCGTGCTCCACCTGGATCACATTCAAATCAATTATGTGGTTGGGATCATGCACATATTTCTTTAACAATGACACATGAAATACATTGTGCACTCTCATGGATGCAAAAAATTATAACATGTATGCAACTGGCCCTATATTTTCTAATATTTCAAAAGGTCCACAATATCCTGCTGCCATTTTTGGGTAGCTTCCTAATCTTAGCGAACTTATCTTCACCTTCGCTTTCAAAAACACATGTTCTCCCACTTTAAAATATCTAAACGCTCTATTCTTTTCTTCCTATATTGGGCAACTTTTAAATTTTGTGTTATCTTTTCCATCTGATCTTCCATTTCTTTTAACAATTTTGGCCCAACAACAACTTTGTTTGTTGGATTATCCCAACTCATGAGTGTGTTACATTTTCTTCCATACAATGCATCAAATGGACTCATTTTCAATGAGGCCTGATACCCATTGTTGTAGGAAAATTCAACTAAATGAATATAATCTTCCTACTTTGATGGTTGATCCATCACATACATTCTAAGCATGTCCTCAATTATCCTATTAGTCCTTTTTGTTTTCCCATCTGACTCTAGATGATACGTTGTACTAAGATTTGAATTTGTTACAAAGCCCTTTAACAAACCTTTCCAAAAATTAGATGTGAACTTTGGATATCTATTTGAAACTATTGCTTTAGGTACCCATGTAGCCTAACAACTTCTTTCATGTAGATATCTACAATATTTGTTGCCTTGTTTGTAGTCTTTACTGGAATAAAATGTGTTTCTTTAGTCAATTCATCCACCACCACCATGATGGAATCATGTTGCTTCACTTTTCTGGGTAGCTTAGTAATAAAATCAGTTGTAACTACTTCCCATTTCCATCCTGGAATGGGCAATGGTTGCAATAACCCAACTGGATTCCTATGCCCGGTCTTCACTTTCTGGCACTCTAGACATCTAGCTATGTAATTAGCCACTTCTTTCTTCTTTCACGACTAAAAGTATTGGCTACTTACTGTTGCAATTGTCTTATGATATCCTGGGTGTCCAACATATGGCACATTAAGCATTTCCTTCAGAATTGCATTTTTCAGCTCACTAGAATTCATCACATACACCTTACCTTTGTACATGAGAATCCCATCTTCCTTCATCTCATAACAATTAAATTTATGTTGAAAATTACCTTGTTGTAATGTCTCTTTTATTTTCAAATAATGTTGATCTGAATTTGTTGGTGCTATAATTTGATCTTTCAGATATGTCATGTACATGATGATGGCTACCACATGCACTTCATGAGATCTACTATTGAGTGCATCAACCACTTGATTTTCTTTTCTTTTTATATGCTTAATTTCGAAGTCATATTCACTCAGAAATTCCAGCCATCTAGTTTGTCTAGCATTTAGTGTTGGATTTCCAAACAAATGTTTCAGACCACATTGGTCCGTACTTAGCTCAAATTTCTTACCCATAAGTTAATGCCTCAACATTTTCAATGCATGTACAATCATTGCTAACTCCAAGTCATGTGTAGCATAATTCCTCTCAGAGTCTTTTAATTTTCTAGACTCATAGCATACTACGCAGTCCCTTTGATTGAGAACTCCACCGAGTCCTTCCTTGCATGCATCGGTGCACACAAAAAAATCTTCATCCAGGTTTGCAATCTTATGTCTTTTAGCTGCTAAACGTTTTCTTCACACTTGGAATTCCATTCAAATTTCACTCCCTTATTTTGCAAAGAAGTGATTGGGATTGAAATCTTTGATAAACCTTTTATGAACCTTCGGTAATAATCGGCAAGACCCATGAATGATCTGACTTCTGTCACATTCCTGGACACTATCCATCCTCTAATGGCCTCTATCTTCTCAATATCAACGTCTATCCCTATTGTTGATATTATATGCCCCAAGTAGTGAATCTTCTTTTGATAAAATATGCACTTAGCTTAGCATACAACCTATGATCTCTTAAAAATTGCAACACCATTCTTAAATGTTTCTCATGATCCTCTCTGATTTAGAGTAGATGAGTATATCATCTAGGAACACAATCGCAAACTTGTCTAAGTACTCCCTGAACACTCCATTCATCAAACACATAAAAATTGTCGGGGCATTTGAGAGTCCAAATGACACTACTGTGAATTCATAATGTCCATATCTTGTTATGAATGTTGTCTTGTTGATGTCTTCTTCCTTTATCCTTACTTGATGATAGCCTGATATCAATTCAATCTTCAAAAATATTCTCGCACCTTTCAGTTGATCAAACAAATCATTAATTCTTGGAAAAGGATATTTATTCTTTATGGTAACCTTATTAAGCTGCTTGAAATCAACACATAGCCTTAAGGTCCCATCCTTCTTCTTCACAAAAGTAATCAGGGCTCCCCACAGTGACATACTTGGGCGTATATACCCCTTCTTCAAAATTTCTTCATGTTGCATTTGCAACTCTTTTAGTTTTGGTGTTCCCATTCTGTAAGGTGTCTTAGACTCTGGAGCGGCTCCTAGCACCAAATCAATAGAGAAAGCAATGTCTCTCTTTGGTGGAAAACCTAGAATTTCTCTAAAAATATCTTCAAAATACCTCAAGACCAGATGGTCTTCAATGCTTTCCACTTTGTCTTTGGTTGCCTCCTCCATATGGGATGTAAAAATTTGACATCCTTTCCTGAAACTCTTCTTCAATTGCATAGTTGAAATCTCTCTAACAGCTACAACTCTTAGAATTCCTTGAATCTTTCCTTGCTTCCCTTCCTCATCAAGACATGTGATTATCTTGTTGTAACAATCTAGGATAACATGGTATTTTTCTAACAAATCCATGCCAATTAGACAGTCATTTGAACCCAACGTTATGATGTTTACATCTACCTTTGTGATAAGTCCATTCATGTCTATCGGGCAATCCTTAACCAACTCATTGATCTTTGTCTTAGCTCCTCTAGCTAACTGAACTAACCAAGATTTATTCTGCTTACTTCTTTGCAAGTGAAATCTTTCAACAATGTTAGCATTTATGTAACTATGGCTAGCTCCATAATCAATCAAAATTGTTATGCGTTGGTTATCAATCTTACCTTCCACTTCGATCATGGGGGATTGATATTCAGCTTGTTTGTTGTCCAAGGCTGCATAAATCCTTGGCATGTTTCCTCCCATGTATTCCATTGTTTCAGCCTCTTGAATGTTGTGGATAGTCCTCATTCTTTCTCCTTTGTGAGGGAAATCCCTATATAGATGATTTCCCTCACATACCCAACATTGCATTGGTTGCTTCCTTGGCCTTTTTCCAAATTAATCTACAATCTTGTGTTCATTTTGGGTGACTTGACCTTGTTGATTTGCTTGGGAATTATTCTTGAAGATGGGTGGCTTAAAACCCTTCTTCCTTTGATCCTTTTTACCCTTCATCTTGTCATTCCAAGATTTTTTGGAAAACTGATCTTCCTTTGCTATGCTCATACAGATTCCTTGCTCTCCTTATGGTTTCCTCCAAGGTTTTGGGGTTATCATATTGAATCTTATCATTGTAGAAAGAGGGTAACCCACTCATAAATCTTTGGATTTTGATCTTCTCATCCTTGATGAAGTCAACATATTTTAACAATTCAAAGAACCACTTCTCATATTCCTCCATTGTCATGGCTCCCAACTTGAGTTCAAAGAAATCTTTCATTTTTCTTTCATAGTAATGTTTGGACAAATATTTCACTTGGTAACCCACTCATAAATCTTTGGATTTTGACCTTCTCATCCTTGATGAAGTCAACATATTTTAACAATTCAAAGAACCACTTCTCATATTCCTCCATTGTCATGGTTCCTAACTTGAGTTCAAAGAACTCTTTCATTTTTGTTTCATAGTAATGCTCAGACAAATATTTCACTTGGAAATATCCCTTGAACTGCCTCCATGAGATTTTTTTCTCATCAAGGTTTTTGTCTTGCTTAAGTTGATCCCACCACATGGTTTCCTTCCCTTGCAAGCGGTAGGTGGTAATTCTTGCTTCTACCTGGGATGGGTAATCATGTACCTGGAAATATTTCTTCATTTCCAATAGTCAGGCCTCAAAATATTCTCCTTTCTTGTGCTCACCATTGAAAGTAGGTGTCTTAATCTTCCTGAGTTCACCATACAAGATGTTTGCCTCGAGTATTTCCCTTTGCCCTCGAACAGGAGACACACTTGGGTTGCTCCCTAGACCTCAACTTGCATGAGTTATTATGGTGGAATGCCTTGGAGAATGATGGCATCTACTCATGATTATTGACTTCCTATCATTCCCATGATCATTGCTTTTGCTATGGGATCTTGATGTTGATACTTGTCTAGCACTAGTTGCTTGCTTGGTGCCATATTCCTTGTTAACTTGCTTTTGTAGCATATTTAGGCTTTGAAGTATCTCTTCTTGATCCTTCATGATCCTCTCATTATCTTATCTGGATTTTATGAGAAAAAAGAAATGAATATAGATTATTAAAATATGTTTAACACAGAATAACAGAGATACAGTAAAACTAGTTTTTTATTCAATAAGGAAATAAGCTGAAACTATAAAATGCAGCAGAAAACAAGCTTGTTGGAATGGTGGTGGCTCATGTTTGAGAAGAGATTTGACGGTTGCGCTCATTCGCAAGAAGATGATTAGAATGAGGCTATGAAGGCCTTTTTACAATAAACATGAATGTCAAAAAACTTATACATCCAAAAACCTAACCCTAGGAGACGAAGCTCCAAAAGTCATGTGGGCCCCGTTTGGGTAAGTTAGTACATCAACTTCCCGGGGTCGTAACTTTCGCATACGATCTCCATTTTAGGCGCATGATAGCCCGTTGGAAAGGTATAACTGAGAAGAACGATTTTCAATTAGCCCAGGTTAGTGCCTCTGGCAATTACCTGGGCCCCAAATCCCCAACAAAACGTCGTTTAGGACCTCAAAACGATCCCGGAAGTTTGGAACCCGAAAAACTGCCAAGGTGGAAAATTATTTTTCAAGCCAGTGGAATAGGTGGGTGGCCATTGATATCCATTTGGATCATTATCGACCCTATAGCTATGCTCTTCTTTTTGCAGGCTTCTCATAGTTACAGGCTCTTTCCTATCTCTTCTCCCATTAGACTCAGTCTCAGCATCACCCATGTTAGTATGCAGACCTCCAATTTATTCTTCATGGCTATAAAACCCTTGAGCATCCTCCATGTCTCTAGTTCTCATGTAGTAACTAAGGTCTTCTTTTTTGTATCTCTAATTCTGCTAGAATGTGCATGCAATAATTTGTTGTTAGAATTAATTCCAATAATTTGTTGTTAGAATTATTCATTTTAAATTATGAGGAATATTAATTCACTACTCCTAAGTAGGATTCATTAAATTCATTCTTCTTCAAAACAACTTTCCAACAGCTATCCTCATGCCTCAATCTGAGTTCTGACTGAAAAGTTATAACAATTACAAGTTGCAATTTCCACTCTTTTGATGCTACAAAATTCACTTTTGAAGAAAATATAATTCCCAAATCAAAATTATGGGCTAACATATCTCTTCTACTCTTCAAGAACTTTCCAATGACTATTCGTTTGCTCCAATTTAAGCTTTGAGTTGAAAGTTATGGTGGAAAACAGTGAAGGAATATCCATTAGCACATGCAACATAATAACAACGCTCAACAACTGTATGATCATTTATTGATTAGATATCCACCATTGATATGTCTTAATGGATTCTCCATAGATCTAAGTCATATCTCTTCTTCATTTCGAGCTTCTGTGTTCTCCAATTTGTACCCTCTAGTTCCGTCGCTCTCACTTTGCACGTATACTTAGATTATTTTCCATTATTTTCTCTGCAGGTCTATGATACATCATGGGTTGTCGGATCCCTCACTTTTTGGTCATCCAATCTATGACACATAGTGACATCCTAGCCACCCAATCAATTCGCCATACTTAGTCATTTTCTATCTCTCACTGCAGGCAGTGGGTCTACAACACTTTCTCGACTCTTATATTTGTGACCCCGTCCAATCGATCAATTCTTGTTACTTAGTTGATTTTTTTTTGAGATCCCAACACAGGTTCGTAGAACATCTACACTCTATTGATTCCTTCTCGATACTTAGTCATTTATTTGAGATATCTCCATTCAATATATTCTTCATACTTAACCAATTTTTGATATTTCACTACGAGTTCATGGGTCCACAACATTTCTTCTCATAACCCCGACTCTTTGTTGTGTTCACCACCTCCGTGACATATTGGGACTTAGCTAATTTCACACTTCTTACCATGGTTTCATGGGTCTGTGGGGATTCCATACCTCTTTTCATACCCTTGATTCTCTCCACACTCCATGATAGCTTAACACTTACACAATTCCAATATCTTACCGTGGTTTCGTGGGACTGACAGTTAGCCTGCCACATGGCTCCACATCATCTTCCAACACTCATCCCATCCAATATGTACCTCCCACCATGGAAGTACACATATTTATTCTACCACCTTAGCTGTCACGTGGCCTCCACGTCATGATGACATCTACGTACGGAAAAATACCCAAATTTTTTCGATTTCGCTTATTTTCGAAATTTTTCAAAGAGGCTCAATTCTTCCAAATTATTTGCAAAATTCCTTAAATTTCACTTCAATAGTTTTGTCAAATAAAATGCAAGCATCCTAATTCTGACATTATGTCAAACAATTTGCAGGTTTTCTCTACAATTTTCATTTATGTGCTCTGCTAATTGGCCCATACATGCTCATTGTTGAAAATTAGGCTCTGATACCACTTTGTAACGTTCCCGGCCACCCAGGTTGGGCCACGCCCCACAAAAAATCTCCCAAATACAGTTCTAATAGCACTTTGAAATATTCCCCTAGTCCAATCGAGGGATGGTACGCTGCATAATACACATAAAAATTAAATTTCTACTAACTGAAGTAATTCTTTTATTATTAGTGGATTTTCCTATAACTTATAGCTACGAATCTAAAACAACTTTAGTTGTTGTCTATAACTGTAAAATAGATGCATTTAAAGCACACCAAATTAACATGAATGCAACTTAATCATTCACACAGCAGCATATAGATCATTCTCAAATGCACAGAGTTCATGCACAACAATAACACATGTAAATAACACAACAACAAGATATAACACTTATCTTTCGAATCTATTGTGCAACCAATTGCTTGGGACGGATGTTCCACCCGACCATAGAATGACTATTCTAATTCTCAACAACCAACCATCTCTGGGATGAGGCTGGTACTCCAAAAAAGAGGGTAGTCTCTCACAGTCCACTCGTGGCTCATAAAACTCATAACCCAACTGATATTCTCCTACATCTATCCTGATTTTTCAACCATCTCTCTTCCTCCTGACCTTCCCAACCCAAGGAATGCACCATTCGTTTATCAGGGATAACCCAAGGGATGTGCCATCCGTTTATCAGGATTAACCCAAGGAATGTGCCATTTTTGTATCATGGTTTTGTTGGCACATGTAGCTAGGAATCTCTCAGTTGGGAACCCAAGGGAACTTGATGCTAGGAAAACTACCACCAAACCAACATCAAACACTTACTGTTACAGTGCAACTCACTCTGGAGTTTACTCTTCATGCTTGACAGCCTGGCTCTTCAATCTTTAGCTCCAAATATGTTCCAACTTGGTCTAAAATTTTCCCTCCATGGTTGCACCATCTTCAAACTCTCTTTCTTGTTCTCTCCTTTTCCCTCATGCACAAAAACTTCCTCCGTCTAAGAATTGTTGTCCCAACCCATACGAATTTCCTCCCTTTAGATTACATTTCTTGTCTCACACTCTTCCCCAAGCTGATTGTACTCAACCCCCATGTGCCCAATAACTTTGGGATGTGACCACTCACACCCACCCTCTTACATACATTCAATGATTGTCTTTGGGAACACTCAATTAGAAATGGGAAGGTTCATATACAATTAGCAAATTTAGGAAAATGGGTTGAATTAATATACATGGGTAATCCCCCCCTTGGACCCATGTTGGTCATTATTAATATACATGTCTCCTCTCTTGTGTATTAATTCAGCCCCCATTTCTTGTCCATATTCCCTTAGCATTTGGCATCACATTTTATTATTAAAACATCGAAATACAATTCACATTTACACCGCTTTGGCAGTAGCCATGCATTATATCTACATAAGCATTAATTAAACCAAGGATTATATTGGGGATGTTACACCTATTAAGATTTTTAAAATCCCTAAAAAGTGGCCCAAAATAGTGGATTTTTCCCTGTTTTTGCATCTCCACTCCAACTACTTTAGAATTTGGAAAAAATCCCAACTGTCTATCTTTGTGTCTACATTTTTTTACTCCCTGTAGAAATTTCATCTTTATCCAGGTCCCTATCACGAAGCACCGCCATGTTCTTCAAAAACCACTATTTTGCATTTTCTCGAAAATTTAACTAGAATTAATGGCCCTCGCTATAACTTTTGTAGCTTTCCATACTACAAAAATACCCTTTAAATTTCATCTGATTTTGAGTTAACCTGCTTCTATTATGGCCAAAACAAGTTGTCTTCAAACTCTTTTTTATCATTGTCCATCTTTCTCCTTTCATTTTTCTCTCTCTTCCCTTCTCTTCTTTCTTCTCTTCTCTTATTTCTTCCCTTTTTCCTTTCTTCTCTTCTCTTCTTCTCCCTTCTCTTTTTCCTCTCTTCTCTTCTTTATTACATCACACCATTTTATTTTTCTTGCGACAAAGGGAATTTTCCCCTCCTTTATTGCACTATCACAAATCTTCGTCTCATGACATATTGCACCTTCAAAAAAATTATCTCCCACAACAAGGCTCCCCTTGGCTTATTGCATCTTGGAAAAATTCCCCCTTGCACGATATCGCACTTTCAAAAACTTTCTTGCGGCATGTGACATCTCCCAAAAGTTTCTCCTCATACGATGACCTCTTTTATCACATCACGACAAAAGTTATTTCCATGCAATGAGATTGACTCTTTCTCTTTATTGCATCATGAGAAAAATTATTTTCTCATGATGTATCGTAAAAACATTCTCTTTCTTGAGATATATTGCACTTCTTGAAAACTTTCTCCACCCCAACAAATTTCTTTCCTCCTTCCTTTATCACAAATTTGTGAGAAAAGTTCTCTTTTTGCAGTGTATCGCACAGATTGTATCTTTGTGCGATAAGCCGATTTTCTCCAAATTATTCTAAGTCTAGAACTTCTTTATTCATTGCATATTTGGAAACACTGCAAAAACAAATCCACACGATATGCATTTTTCTCCAAAAAAATCCAAAACTTTTCTATGTCTCTTGTCCTTGCCTAGGCCATAACACTATCAAATGAAAAGTATTTTCATGTAATATAGATTGTATCACACGAAAAAACATTTTCATGCAATGTACAATTTCTTCAAAATTCATCTAAGTGTCGTGCCTTTGGAAATGTTCCCTTTTGCAATGTATCACACCAAGATTATTTTCCGCATCACAACCAATTTTTTCTTCGTGCAAAATTTATAACTTCTCAACTTTTCAAGAATTTTTCTAAGTCCTTAACCCATTTTCTTCCCAGGAAATGACATTGTAACACATGAACATTTTTTTTCATACGATACACATTGTATCACAACAAAATTATCTTTGTGCACTACACAAAATCCTTCAACTTTTTAAGGAAATATTTGAAGTCAAAAATCAATTTCATGCAAGAAAACATTGTATTGCACGACAAATAATTTCATGTGATACACACCATGTCACATGAAAACTTCAACACTTAGTCGATTTTTCTGAAATTTAAGCTCACGGTTGTCACAACTGTCACGAAAACCCCCCAACTCAACCCTCTGAGCCAAATTCAACCGCTAAGATTCCAAATCATCCCCCACACTAGATAACTTCGATACAAAATCACAATTTGGGAGTTTTAACCAAATTTTTACTAAGAAAACTCTACTTTGTAGCAAACCCATGTAGGCCCAGTGTTGGAACTTGCTTCTTTGATACCACTTGTAAAAAACTGAGCTTGTTAAACCAAAGAAAATGCTCTAATACGAATAAAAATTAACAAAGGCAACAGGCCCAAAAAATTTCATGCCTTTAACAACAAATTAAAACCATGAATGTGGGCTAATTAACATACTCAACACAATTCAAATAAAACATCTACACAACGGAATTAACATCATAAATAGAACAGAGACATAACATTTATCTCATAAAATAATTGTCTCCAACTTGTTGCGTACAAGGGACATTCTTCCCAACCATAGGATTTTTTGTTCCATTTCTCTCAATAGCATACCACCCCCGTGTTGGGGATATGAATCCACAAGGAGGTTTGGCTCTCATGGCTAGCCATTGTACTCACACAAACCAATACCCAGGTTTCCAACTCCAACAACAATTCCAATCCCCCTGCTCTCTTTCCCCTCAACTTGCAGAACCCAAGGAATGGGGTTCCCTTCTCTGTCACACAATCCCTCGAGATATTCCACTTCCCAACATGGCTACAATACATGGCTCAACTATGGACTCTAGAAATTCCACTTCCCTTGAGATATTCCACTTCCCTCAAGATATCTCAACTAGGGACTCTAGAAATTAGCAGTTGTTCCAGGAGTGCTCACAGGATCCTTCTCAAGGCTCCTGAGCCATTTCCTTAACAAGAAACGCATTTACAGGCACATAGCCTCATTCTCAATATCAAGATCACAACTCAACCAAGTTGTTACAGACACCCAACCTAATTTTCCAACATAAAACCCAACTTAACCAAGTTGTCTTCCATGGCTAGTATGGCTAGTGCTCTTTCCCATCACCAAGTTGTCTCTTGTTGCCCAAAAACCTGTTGTAAAAAATTCCCCAAAACTCTACTTGAATTTCCCCTTTTCCCATGCAAGATTTGATTCTCACACACTTCCCAAGAAAGATTGTACCCAACCCATGCTATCATAGATAGGTGATACGACTTACCCACCTACCTCTTACATGAGTGTACTTAGCCCATACTTCAATACGTAGGTGAGATGACTTTCCCACCAACCTCTTACATGCATTTAATAATTGTTCTGAAATAAGTCGAAGGGTTAAATATTAATAACAACAATGATTTATAGAAGAAAAGGCTCGAGTTATTAGGCATGTGGAACCCCTTGGACCCCCTTTAGCCCCCTCTCTTATGGAATCATAACCCCCTCAATGTTATCATCCCTCTCGTATCATAGCCAACGATTTATTTTTATTAATAATTCCAATGTACAATATACATAGCTCGACCCTTAGCCATATTGATAAGTACAGGCTCTCTGACCCAAAACATACTGGCTCAACATCCTAAATCATATTTTCACAATTAGATTACAATTTATAGGGAGTAAAACTGGGATGTTATAGGCAAAGCCCTTGCAATCAACAAGTGGTCACTTAGTAGGGGGTGAAACTAAATAATCCTATACAAACAACAAATGGACACTTAGTGGGGGCTGAAACTAAATAATCCTCCCCCCGACAACCAAAGGATCCATAACCATTGCTGAAAGAGTCTTAGCCACCACAAAATAAAAAGATGAAACCAAAGGCCTCCTCCTTTTGTATGCTTGAACTTTCCTGGGACAATTGTAAAGAATATGACCAACCCGATGACAAAACTTGCAATGTTAGATAAGTTTCTCATAATCAATCTTGAACTTACATTTGACCTCCCAAAACCAGAGTAATCTTATCTAGTAGATCACCATTTTTTTGCATAAGGACTAAAATGTGAGGGACACCTTCCTTGATAAGGGTTTCCTTAGAATCCTTTTGAAAATCACATAGAGAATCACTAATGGCCCTCAAAACCCTTATACTACAAAAATGAGGAGGTAAACCTGCTAATCAAACCCAAAGAATATAAATGCATAAGAAGAATATAAATGCTTTGTCTAGGGAATAAGAACCAAACCCACATCATCGAAACACGAAGGTCTAGTCAACAAGATTGTCATCTGATCTTCCAAACAGGAAAAAATGAAAGAGAAAAAAACCCTTTTCAATGGGGAAATCTTGACCTTACTAGTAATTTGACCTGCCCAAACCTCATTGAGGCAGTTGCACATCTTGGAGAGTGATGGCTTGCTCCCGCATAAATATCCATAAAGGGAAGAATCATGCATCTACTTTGCACCCTCCATAATTCAATCAATGGGAAAATCTATTGTGAGAGTCTTGAATCTAGCTTGAATGCATTGCTTCTTTCCCTTTTGGAAGGCCCATAATACATGCCCTCCTCCTTCAAAGTGACAGACCCTTCACTGTCAACAACCACAACTTTCGCAAACCCACTGACAACCCTAGGTGATGATACTCCACCAAAAACCATATACACCTCCATGGCCTCCTTGAACAAGTCTCCTTTACTTACAATAGATTATATAACATGTATTTATATTACTTTTAAAACTTGTGAAATGAATGGAGCACTTATTTTAATTTTTGTAAAGGCATGGTTGAAGGTATGTATAATTGCACTCTGGAATTTGATTTATGTGAACATTGCATATATGGTAAACATAATCGAGTAAGATTCCCAGCAGGTGCTACAAGAGCAAAGGGGATCTTAGAATTCATACACGGTGATGTGTTTGGACCTGTGCCTGTTCCATCACTAGGTAAGTCTATGTATTATGTTTCATTCATAGTGTTGGATTACTGAGAGGGGAGGTGAATTAGTAATAACGTAATTATAATCCTTTTTCTTCAAATGTTATATCAATGTAGAAATATTATCCAATAATCAGCAGTAAGAAATAAACAATCACACACATACACAGTACACCAGTGTTTTACGTGGAAACCCAAATCGGGAGAAAACCAAAGAATGTTTTTTCTTATATGTCTTGAATAATTACATTCACTGGAAGCACCAACTTCCTTTGTTTTCCAGCTACAACTGGAAGGAGGCTCCAACCCCCTAGTTTCTTAGGCTACAACCTGAGGGAAGCTCCAACTCCCCAATTCTCTGGCTACGACCAGAAGGAGGATATAACCCCCTATGTTCTTTGAATACAACCGGAAGGTGGCTACAACCACCTGTCCTTGCCCCGTCCTGCCACCCTGAAGTATAAGTAGAATGATGGAACCATTGTCACACTATCACTGTGAGATATATCGTTGTAAACCTATACCAATAAATTTGAACCATGCATCAACCTATACCTCAACATGTACCATAAAAAAGTGCATCAACCATGCACCAACATGTACTAATCATGTGTCAACTACTCATCAACTATGACTCATCAATATGTACAAACATCATCAACTATACACCTCATGTATGTGCCAACTCATCAACTACTTGTCTCAACCATGTACTCAACATGTACCTCAACCAAAAGCCCTCATCAATTTCATCATCCAAATCTAATTTGTAGCTCTGTAATAGACCTAGTGTATATTATCACATTCCTGCAAACCTTCCTTAACTTTAACACCAAGAGACTAGCATTTTCATCAAACTTTTATTTAGTCTCACATGCCTAGTTTTGGATTAGTCAACAACCCTAACTTGAAGTAATCGTAACTTTGAACCTGTAATGTATAAAGATCTAAAACTGATACACAATGTTCTTCAGTGTGTTTTATGCAATTCCTCCAGGTGTCACTACTTGGAACCTCTTAGAAAATGCGTTATAGCAAAAATGGCATACCTTGCTGAATTCTGGCTTATTCTAGAGAGAGACCTTGTAGAGCGTGCTCCACATGAAATATTCGTTGACTTGATATGAAACTGTTACAAAACATACTATAGATTATACCCTAACCAACACATTTTTTCTCACTGAATTTGGATCTGTTATGAAGAAGTTATGACGTTTTTACCTGAAACACCTGGTTTTGACTAGTTTCAGGACTAGCCACAAACCCTATTTTCCATGGAGTGTAACTACCAAAATAAAACGACCCACAAGCTGAATTTTTTACCACAGATACTTGGGTATGTTTTCTCAATTTCATAGCAATTTCATGGTCTTAATCATTATTTTAAAAAAAACTATAGCGAAAATGGTGAGATGACCTGTAAAAAAACATACCCTAGAAAGCACCATCAAAAGAATTTATCCTTCCTTGCATTTCGGCCTTCTTTTCTTCACCTTCCCTCAAAAATTCAGCTTAGATATCCTTGGTTACCTCAGACACCTATATATATTAAATATTCTCAAGTGTGTTTGAAATGAGAGAGCCTTGCCTCTTATTTATACTCTCCAAGTAGCTTCCTTAAAAACATCTTCTAGGTCACTTGGCCCACTTTCCTTATTTTAGGGTTAAACCACTTCTAATTTCGCCATTAAATTTATTATTGAAATAATTTATATTGTATTCACTTTGAATTATAATACATTCATCACTTCACTTATTATTTACCTTTTAAAATCTCTCAAACCACTTTGACTACTTTGACCTTTTGGGGCTTCTAAATGACATATGAGGGTCCTCCAACTTCGTAAGGCCATAACTCTCAAACCATGAGGAGTTATGTGACATTCCACATACCACCAGAAATGAAATGACATGTAATATCCATCTAGAATAGTATTACCTTCAAATATAGAAAAAAATCATACCATTATCCATCAAACAAACTTGGGTCCATTACCCAAACCTGGGTTCTCCAACTTCACATGGTCATAACTCTCTAACCGTGAGGAGTTATGTGACGTTCTACATACCACCAGAAATGGAATGAAAAGAACTATCCATATAGGATAGTTTCCCTGACAAATTCACTGTTCTTCATCTCATTATTCCATAATTAAGCAAGGGTTCGCTTACTCCGCAAAGCGTCTTCCCATGAGGGCTTTCACCATAACGGGACCACTTTGGAGTTCATACATATTTACTTCTTATCAACCATGAAAAAACAATAATGAGTCATATTTACATCAAACAATCTTGATTCCATTACCCAAACCTTTGTGCTACGGGGCTTTCTTCAAGGGTTGACATCAATGACAACCAACCTTAATCAACAATCTCCCCCTTTGGCATTGATGGAAACACTCTAATGCAATACTGGAATCATATCACTCATGCTCCCCCTGGAACCATGCCTCTGTCCTCTGCATTTGATAAATTTTACTCTATCGTCTACATCTAATAAATCTCTCCCCCTTTGTCATCAATGACAAAGGTATCTTTCCATCTGGGGTTGCTCCCCCTGACTAAACTGTCCTCTTATGGTGCTTCCTTGTGTACATCTAAGACATATAAGATAAAAATTCAAAAAGCATTAAAAAATAATTCATTTTGGAGTAGAAACAACTCCAAGTCTTTCACAAAGATATTCAAAGGCTTCCTATGGAAGTGGTTTTGTAAATATGTATGTCACTTGTTCTTTTGTGCCCACATACTCAACTCTGATGTTTTTTTCTACAACCTGTTCCCGTAGAAAGTGATACTTGATTGGAATGTGCTTCGTCTTGGAGTGCATCACCGGGTTTTTTGAGATACTGATGGCACTTGTACTATCAAAATATATTGGAATGGGTTCATCATACTCAACCTGTATATCTATCAAAGTTTGTTTCATCCAAAGAACTTTTGTACAACATGTTGTTGTTGCAATATACTATGCCTCGGCTGTAGATAGAGATATTGATGATTGTTTCTTACTTAGCCATGATACCAAACACTCACCTAAGTAGAACACTGCTACACTGGTGCTTCATCGGTCATCAATACAACCTGCTTAATCTGCATCTGTGTAGGCAATAATTGATAGATCTTTTCCTTTTGGATACCATAATCCAAAATCTTTTGTTCCTTTGAGATATCTGAAGATCCTTTTTACTGCTAATACATGTGATTCCTTTAGTGCTGCTTGAAATCGTGTCGCCTGTCCAACTGCCTGCATTACATCTATCCTGGATGTTGTCACATATAGTAGGCTGCCAATCATTGACCTATATTGCCTCTTATCTGTAGACTTTGAATCATCATATTTTCTCAACTTACAACTGGTTTGCATGGGAGTGATAACTGGTTTGCAATCTTCCATTCCAAATCTCTTTAGCATTTTTCTGATATACTTGGTTTGAGAAATAAAAATTCCTTGGTTGCTTTGACATATTTGAAGTCCCAGAAAGAAGGATAGTTCTCCAAATAACGACATTTCAAGTTCATTATGCATGTCTTTTGCAAATTTCTGGCTTAACCTGTCATCATCACTACCAAAAATAATATCATCAACATAAACTTCAATTAATAAAATATTACCTTGACATACCTTGATGTAGAGGTTGTTGTCTACACTTCCTTTTCTGAACCCTGCCTGTTGCAGATACTTATCTAGTCTGGAGTACCATGCTCTAGGAGCTTGGTTTAGGCCATACAAGGCCTTCTTTAACTTACACACATAGTCTGTGTTCTATGACAACTGAAATCCTTCTGGTTGTTCAATGTAGACTTCTTCTTCAAGTTCCCCATTTAGAAAATTTGATTTTATGTCCATCTGATATACTTTAACATTTTTGGAGCATGCATAAGCTAAAAGAAAATGGATTGCTTCCATTCTGGCAACTAGGGAAAATGTCTCTTCAAAGTCAATTCCTTCAATATGTGCATATTCTTTACATACCAATCTAGCTTTGTTCCTTGTAACTTGTCCATCTTCATTCAATTTATTACTGAAAACCCATTTTGTGTCGATCACATTCTTATTCTTTGGTCTTGGAACCCATTCCCAAGTGTCATTTTTCTCTATTTGATCCAATTCTTCATCCATGGCCTTATTCCGAAATTCATCCTTGATGGCTTCTTCAAAACAGTTTGGTTCAATTTTAAATAAGAGTACTAGGTGTGTTTGTTCTGGTGAACGGATTTTTCTTCTAGTCTCAACTCTTGCATCTTTGTTTCCAATAATCTGATCTGAAGGATGATTCGTATGTACTCGTTTGCCAGGTGTCTTTGGAGATACTTGTTGAACTTTCTCTTCTGCTTCTGTCGGATTCTCTTCATCTCTATGTTCCTCTTCTACTTATTTTTCATATTCTTCTTCGAAAAGTTGTTCCATTGATTTGTTTTCTTCTTCCTTTGATTTTGGTCTGCCTGTTTCATCAATTGTTACGTTGATGCTTTCCACAACTTTGTTTAATCTTAGATTGTAACACTTGTATGCTTTCCTTGTACTTGAGTAACCAACAAGTATTCCTTTGTCCACACGAGAGTCAAACTTTCTCATTCTGCCATCTTCTCTTTTGATGTTGCATTTGCTTCCAAAAACTCTGAAGTGCTTCACATTTGTTGGTCTTCCTTTCCATAGCTCGTAGGGAATTTTATCAGTGTTGTTTCTAAGCATTACTCTATTTTGACTGTGAATTATTGTATGCACTACCTGTGTCCAAAAAATATATGTCAACTTTGAATCCGTTATCATTGTTTGAGCCATTTCTTGTACTGTCATGTCCTTTCTTTCAACAACTCCATTCTATTGAGGTGTCCTAGCGACGACGAATTTCCTTTTTATTCCATGATTGTTGCAGTAGTCCATAAATTCCTTTGAGGTGAATTATCCTCCATTATCCGATCTTAAGCATTTGATTCTTGAATCCATCTCATTTTCAATCATTTCCTTGTAGATCTTTAAATTTTCAAAAGCTTCTGACTTGTTCTTGAGAAAGTAAACTGCAGTCATTCTTGTATAATCATCAACTAATAACATAAAGTATCTCAAACCTTTTAAGACTTTTGTTGTAGTTGGTCCAACTAGATCAGTATGCACAATTTCCAGTGATTTTGTTGTTGAATATTCCTTTGATTTGAACCTGGTCTTTGTTTGCTTTCCTTGTTGGCAATGCTTGCATAAAGTGTTGGTTGGTTTCATGATCTCGGGTATTTCACTGACTACTTCTCTTTTCCTTACTTTGACAAGGTTATCAAAATGCATGTGACCCATTCTTCTGTGCCATAGCCAAATTTCATCTTCCTTTCCTAGACAACACTTTTCATTTCCAATTTCGCTTAACACATATATGTTGCTTGAAGTTCTTGCAGTTGTAGTGACCAATTTCTTTGAACCTTCTTTTCTTATCTCACACTTTTGTGAATCGAAAGTAACTTTATGACCTTGGTCACACATTTGACCCACACTTAAAAGATTGTGTTTCATATCTTCTACTAGTAGAACATTTTTTGTCTTTTCATTCTTATTCCCAATTCAGACTGTGCATTTTCCAATGATTTTGGCTGAATCATCATTTATGAAAGAGACTGATCCATCTCTTTCCTTTCGTAATGTAAGAAACTTGTCTCTATCACTTGTCATGTGTTTTGAACATCCATTGTCAACATACCAACCACATTTCTTCTGTTTATCTTGTAGAGTGACTATGCATTCTTCATTGCTATACAGATCTTACTTTCTTATCCATGTCGTTTTATGAGGTTCTTGTTTGTGACTCTGTTGAGGTTCTTTAGGAGGGACTGTCATTCTGCAATTTTTGGCCATCTGTCCAAAATTGTTACATTTGTAACATTCCACTTCAGTTCTCAAAGATTCAAACCTGTTATAACTTCTTCTTTCTGTTTCACTAGGTCTTCTTGAATAACCCCTTTGTGTATGGCTCTCAAAGTAGTTATTGTTCCTATTGTTAGCTCTGCAATTTACAGCTTTATGTCCAAAATTATTACATGCATAACATAAACCAAAAAATATAGTTCGATACCTGGTAGTTGAAGATCTTCTGAAAGGAGGTGCTCTTATGAATCCTTCTTCTTCTTGAGGCCTGTCTATCTGTTGTTGATTCTGAAATCTGAATCTTCTCGGTGGAGGAGTGTCCCTGTAATCTTCCTTGTATCTCTTTTTATCCCCTTTGATTGTTTTTGCATAACTTTTTGGATTTGTTTCTTGCTCTGTTGTTTTGGAGCTTGATCTCTTTTCTGTCTGAATGTATCCAAGTCCGGACTTGTCAAGATGAGATTTTTGACTGTTGATAATGTCATCCATAACTTTTGAGCTATTCTGCATATTTTTCTTTTGAATATCCTTTCTTAGTGTGACAATCTCTGCTTCCAGGTTTCCAATGATCCTGTCCTTTCCTTATAGCTGTTCTTTGAGTGCTTCTTCAATTCTTTTATCTTCTTCTATTTGAACCTTCAATTTTGTGATCATTTGTTCTAGTTCTTGAGTGTCTTTTTTCTTATCTAGTTCTGCTTGTGGTTTCTTGTTTTTCTTCTTTTCTCTTATGATAACTTCTATGGCACTCATTAATTCTTCTTAGAAGTCAACTTCTGCCTCTTCAATTTCTTCTTCATATGCTTCTTCATATTCTTCTTCGGAGTCTTCTTTATCAGAGTCTTCTACTGCTATGAATAGAACTCTCCCTATTTCACTATCACTGACTTCATCTTCATTTGATGATGAGATGTCTTCTTTGGTGCAAAATCTTTTCTTGAAAATTTTCTTTGTAGTTCTTTTACCTTTATATGTTTGTCTGCCTTTTGAGTAACCTTCATCATTTCTCTTTTTCTTATGAGGACATTTGTTAGAAAAATGACCAATACCATCACAATTAAAACAAATTAAAGGACGCTTACCTCTATACCTATCGTTGGTTCCCTTGTTCAGTCTTTTGACGAAGTTGGCCACTTCTTCATCATCTTCCAAGACGTCATTGTTGTTGCTCTATTCTTCTTGTTCCTTTTTATTTTGCTTTGATCTTTTGGATGCTTTGAAGGTTGCTTCTTTTACATCTGGATTTTCCTGTTCATTTCTCATCTCATGTGCTGTGAAGATTCTATGCAGTTCGTCCTTTCTTATTGAGTTTAGATCTGATCTTTCTTCTAGAGAGGATGTCTTAGGGTTGAATCTCATAGGAAGAGATCTTAGTACCTTTTGAACAATTACAGATTATTCGATTTCTTCTCCCAATCCTATGATTGCATTCACTGTTTCATCGACTCCTAAGAAGTAGGTTGTGATATCTTCATCTTCCTTCATTTTTAGTTGTTCGAACTGACCTCTGTAAGTTTGAAGATTTGCTTCTTTGACTTTTGAATCTCCTTCATAAATATTTTGAAGCTTGTCCCAAATATTTTTAGCAGATTTACAATGTGCAACTTTGGTGAATAGTGTATCACTGAGACCATTCAAAAGTGCATTTTTGGCTTTGGAATTATTCTCATCGAGTTTCACTGCTTTGTCATTTGTTGTTGGAACTGCTGGTGATGTGTATCCATCTACAATTGATTGTCAAACTTGGAATCCCTATGCATGTATATATGTCTTCATCCTTATGCTCCAAAAATCATACTTCTGTCCATCAAACTGTGGTATTCCATTTTTATACGAGTTGGTACTCTCCATGATCTACCTTTCAGTGGTTAAATTGATTTCTGAAGGAACATGCTCTGAAACCAATTGTTGGATTACTGAGAGGGGGGGTGAATCAGTAATAGCATAATTATAATCCTTTTTCTTCAAATGTTATATCAATGTAGAATTATTATCCAATAATGAGCAGTAAGAAATAAACAATCGCACACAAACACAGTACACCGGTGTTTTACATGGAAACCCAAATCGGGAGAAAACCACGAAATGCTTTTTCTTATATGTATTGAAGAATTACATTCATTGGAAGCACCAACTTCCTTTGTTTTCCAGCTGCAACTGGAAGGAGGCTCCAACCCCCTATTTTCTCAGGCTACAACCTGAGAGAATCTCCAACTCCCCAATTCTCTGGCTACAACCAGAAGGAGGCTACAACCCCCTATGTTCTCCGACTACAATCGGAAGGTGGCTACAACCACCTGTCCTTGCCCCGTCCTGCCACCCTAAAGTAGAAGTAGAATGATGGAACCACTGTCACACTATCACTGTGAGATATACTGCTGTCAACCTGTACCAATAATTATGAACCATGCATCAACTTGTACCTGAACCTGTACCATAAACAAGTGCATCAACCATGAACCAACCTGTACTAATCATGTGTCAACTACTCATCAACTATGGCTCATCAATATGTACAAACATCATCAACTATACACCTCATGTATGTGTCAACTCATCAACTACTTGGCTCAACCATGTACTCAACTTGTACCTCAACCAAAAGCCCTCATCAATTTCATCATCCAAATCAGATTTGTAGCTATGTAATAGACCTGGTGTATATGATCACATTCCTGCAAACCTTCCTTAACTTTAACAACAAGAGACTAGCATTTTCATCAAACTTTTATTTAGTCTCACATGCCTAGTTTTGGATTTGTCAACAACCCTAACTTGAAGTAATCATAACTTTGAACCTGTAATGTATAAATATTTGAAACTGATACACAATGTTCTTTAGTGTGTTTTATGCAATTTCTCTAGGTTTCACTACTTGGAACCTCTCGTAAAAGGAGTTATAGCAAAAATGGCATACCTTGTTGAATTCTGGCTTATTCTAGAGAGCGACCTTGTAGAGCGTGCCCCACACGAAATATTAGTTGAATTGATTTGAAACTATTACACAATAAACTAGATATTGTACCCTAACCAACACAATTTGTCTCACTGAATTTGGATATGTTATGAAGAAGTTATGACGATTTTACCCGAAACACTTGTTTTTTACTAGTTTCAGGACTAGCCACAAACCCTATTTTCCACGGAGCTCCCAAAATACAACGACCCACAAGATGAATTTTTTACCAAAGATACTTGGGTATGTTTTATAAATGGTATAGAAATTTCACGGTCTTAATCATTATATAAAAAAAGTTATAGCAAAAATGGTGAGATGACCTGTAAATAACATACCTTAGAAAGCACCATCAAAAGAATTTATCCTTCCTTGCATTTCAGCCTTCTGTTTTTCACTTTCCCTCGAAAATTCGTCTTAGATATCCTTGGTTACCTCAGACACCTATAGATATTCAATATGCTCAAGTGTGTTTGAAATGAGAGAGCCTTGCCTCTTATTTATACTCTCCAAGTAGCTTCCTTAAAAACATCTTCCAGGTCACCTAGTCCACTTTCCTTATTTTAGGGTTAACCCACTTCTAATTTCTCCATTAAATTTATTATTGAAATAATTTATTTTGTATTCACTTTGAATTATAATACACTCATCACTTCACTTTATTATTTACCTTTTAAAATCTCTTAAACC